>JAUTBQ010171059.1:0-11764 GCA_032361185.1 Lepetodrilus ovalis | reverse complement strand
TAGTAGTAGTAGTAGTAGTAGTAGTAGTAGTAGTAGTAGTAGTAGTAGTAGTAATAATAATAATAATAATAATATTATTGTTGATTGAATTATTGCTTTACATCACAGCGGGAGTATCTCACCCATAGGCAACAACAATATTATTATTATGATAAATATAATGCTATCATTTGTCAGAAAATAATTACTCCAACATCAATAAATAACGACCCTCACCTTGATAGTTTTGTCGTCTGCTGCACTAACCAGACGCCAACTGTCAGACTGCAAACATCTGGAAAATGTATTTCTTCATTTACATCACAGGTCAATCACATTTTAGGATATACAGACTTAAAGCATGCAGACACATCTGTCCATATCTGTAATTCAGACAAACATTCAATTTACTCTTGATGTTCCTATCTGGCACACACTGACGCTCAATACAACCATAAACTGATCTCCATTGCTCATCCCAACCTCAACTTGACGTATCCAGGCCCCGATTCCTCAAAGCAAACTTGAGTTTGAGTTTCTGCTCAGCTGAGATTTGTCCCATTGACTCCGTGCTGTAACTTTAGCAAAAACTCAAACTCCCGTTACAGCACTGAGTAAATGGGACAAATCTCAGTGGAGTAAAATTTCAAGAAATCAGGGCCTGATGACTTTCCACAATGCACTGACAATGTACAATCGGAATCTTATATTACACCGGGGATAGTCGCTATTTCAGCCGGGGAATGTCGATTTAACATGACGGTAGGCATGGTTTCTGTGAACTATTGAAATCTAAGACCACATCAGATATAGCAAGGTAGCTTACTGAATATTAGGGTTACTTACAATTGTCAAAAAAATATAGTCCAATCCAGAAATATTAGTTCATCTATGATGCTCAACAATGTTTTCGTAAACTATTAAACTCTAAGGTCTAATCAGCTGAACCCTAATGTTCCATAGGATACCTTGTTATGTCTGATATGGCTGTAGATTTTAATAGTTTACGAAAACATTGAGAATCCATGCCTTCTATCACATCAAATCGACTTAACCTGGCTGAAATAGAGACTATCCCCAGCCTATCTGACCCCTGTGTGACCTTCAGCGACCTACCTGACAACCCCTGTGTGACCTTCAGCTGCCTTCCAGTCAATGGTGTTGATGCACTCCCCTGAATGGATGTCCCAAAACTTGAGGTTGTAGTCCAGGGATCCGCTGACGATACGGGTGGCATCGAATTGAAGGCACGTCACAGCATCCTGATGCCCAGCCAATGTCATCACGCATGTGCCACGAAAGTTCCACACCTGTCGAAAATTTTATTACTATACATTTTTTATTTTATTTGGACAGAGCCACTTTCAAGATTATTTCATTTATACCTGTGCTAAACATAGAAACATGCAACGAACAGTAGAAAGCTATTTGTATGCACAAGCCGCCTTACCTTGATAGTGTTATCACAAGACCCGGAGACGATCTTCGTTTCGTTGAAGTGAATGCACAATACTGCCCCCTGGTGGCCTCTGAAAAACACAAGGAATGAATGCTATAGCTAAAGACCACGTTAGCGGGATCTTAGGTGTGCTTTCATTTGTTTGAAATTGCTTGCAGTGAATATTAAAGTGACTCAAACACAAACTTCAAATTACATAAACCTAAAGAATTATACTACACCACATACCTTAATTACTCTTAATAATTCAAACAGGTCAAAAATAATTAAATTTTTAGCTGTTCCAATTATTAGAAAAACACTCAAATTTAAAATGGTTTGTGTTCGTATAATTAGAGACACCAAAATTAAAGTACAAAATATGGTTATTTCTGTTGAGATGAACAACATTTTAATAGTAGTTTAGAATGCACTGTTTTGAAGGATATTTGAAATAGTCCCACTGTGACGTATAGCACTACGGTAATCCATCGTATATTGATACATGCCAAAATGCTGTACAGGTTTTTAAAAAAAAAACGTCCTTCGCAACGGTTGATTTGATTGCATCATATTTTCCTTCAGTCGTTACCTATGTCGGTGAAATATTCTCACTGCGCAGTAAAGCACTAATTCATTCATAGATACATGCCAAAATGGATGTGCTGGTTAAAAAAAGACCACCACAAAACACGTCCTTAGCGACGGTCAATTGATTGCATCACAGTTTCCTTCAATCGTCTGCATACTAGTATATTGTATGATGTAATTACACGGAAAGAGTAGTCACTCACCGCAACGTCATCCGACAGTTTCCTTTTTTTATACCCCAGACTTTTAACGTCTTGTCATACGAGCCGCTGATCACCTTATCGTCATCCACCTGTAAACACAAATCATGAACTGAAAAAGGATCATGTTCCTCAGAATGATCAAGGCACTAGGGCTGCTCAATTTGGTAGAAAGCAGCTATCCGCTTTTGAAGATACTGGCGCATCACTTGACGGCGAGAGCGCAAAGAAAACAAACACGGCGCAACCTGGCTCGGTCTACTCAGTAGACTGGTTTTTGTCCCACCGAGATGTGCCGGTATCTAGCCGAGATGTGCCGGTCACCAGACACCGGGGCAAGCAGCGCACTTTGGCTAGAAAGTTCTCGAGTAGCTTGTCAAATAAAACGATACAGCCAGCGGAAGTAGCTTAAGTAGCACACTCAAAACCTAGCTGGCTTGCCAAAAGAAACACCACTACTATCCAAGTCATATGATCTCATATATATCGGTCTGCAGTGCTTCTATCACTCTATACCATGTCAATAAATATTTCACAGTAGTCGACCCCCATTTATCCGGACAGTTGCGTTCCCGGTAAAATCATGCGAATAACTGAATTCCAAGCATGTCAGAGTTATTTTACATAGGAAAACTGATATATGGTTCCTAGTAAAAACCGTGCGGATACTGAGGGAACCAGTTGTGCGAAGTCCAGATAAGAGGGGGTTCACTGTACACTATTACTATTAGTCTTGCATTACTGTTTACCCTCTACAATTAGCAAACAAATAGGTTGCCTGCAGTGCTATTTAACCTGCCTCTGTATGTCAGACATATGTCAGTCTAGAGCCCTGAGGATGAACACTGAAAGTGACATATAGTATATTAAAATTGCCATGCAAAACTTCATTAATAAAATTCAGAAGTCACATACACATTTACCATGTTGACAAACAAACCGGTAATATTAAAGCCATACCTGCAGACATCGGACTGTGTCAGTGTGACCTGTCATCGTGACCTTGCACACAATCCGCGACCAGCTGTCTCGAGTAGACAAGTCCCAAACCTGGAGAGAGATGATCGGATCGGAGTTACCTCCCTTTCAAAACATGACTGCCACTCCTTGATCACAAGTTAATACATAAGTGTACAGTTCCAGATTTTTACTGCCATATAAGGAGATCCACTACCATATAAGGAGTGCTTCCGGTTTTCGTAACTTCTAATGAGTAAACAAACCGACGTCAACGTAATTGATCACTAACAGTACGTTTTTGGTTCATCAATATCCTTATTTATTGACTAGAAGATGGCATGTACGTGCACTTTTCATAACATACATTCATTCTGGGATGCATAAATATCTTCAGTCGAGTAATAAGAGATCCGGGGTGGTCCTGAGCGGTCGCTGAGTAGGGTAACCATTCGGCGTTACCAGTTTTCACCACTATTAGTAATGTTGCAATTATTTACTAACAGTGTGAATAACATTCATTCAGATTATATCCACTACTATCATTGATTACAATTCCAGATAAATTCAGCGATAAAATGTGATGTCATTTGTGTCACCTATTTTCGGGGCACAAGGAAGGAATGTGCAGTGATTTAATCTGAAAAGTCTGCAATAATTTTGAACAGGGTCACACTGTAATCTGTTTGAAAACAGATATCATTTCATTCAAATCAGTATCTATGAGCAGTCACCATAACTTGCAATAATATTAATAATATTAAATTTGTCAATATGTCAAAACAGACGAGAAATCAACGATGGTAGATCTCATCTTAAAAAATTCCTATAAATAAAATATGGTGATAGAATATGTATTCGACGGTCTTTTATAAATGTATGCATACTGGAACCATATTTTAGTTGAAAGGAATTTTTTCAAATATTCTAAGTCAACTGATGAAGACTATATTTTCTGATTCTGCAATGTGAACTCGCCAAGGAGACATTTGCCAACATGTCAAAACAGACGAGAAAACGACATTGGTAGATCAATAATAATAACAGTAATAATAAAAATAATAATTGTGAACAATGGTGGTGAAAAATATGAGTTCAACCTTAATAGTTTTGTCACTGGACCCGCTGACTAGTCGACTTCCCTCCAGGTGGAGACACCGTACGGTCCCGCTATGTCCGACCAATGTTTGCACCGACCACGGAGCATTGGTCCGAATGTTCCAAACCTGTGCAGAGACAGTTCACGCAATTGAATATCAACTGTGAGCGACATATTACGCCAATCATTAATGCCAAGTTTTGTCAACATTGTACACACATTGTTAATGTAAAACACTTATATCACATGCCCTTTTATAATGCACGTTACATACAAAGGTAAATTGTGCAAAATTATAGTCCATGCAGAAATTGAAGCCCTTATAGTTTACTATTACAGCATTTGATTCCCTGGTTACCAGATCTTTCTGCGATACTTTTGGTTCTGGCAATCGAAAATAAAAATATACAGAATTTGATATTGTGGTAGCTTGGTCAGGTCAATAATAATAATTGGAAATTATGAATGGTCAGTAAACAGAAAATAAACATAATTTATCAATATAATCATTGATAAAGTGTTGAGATTTGCATGCACACTTTTCAAAGTACACTGTACTGCTTGTCAATGGCAGTAGTTGTATAAATTAGACTCTTGTCATACTTATTTACCAGTAGGCAATCAAATTGGCTTTCAACTTTTATCAGCCATTGGCTGGTGGTCTCTGTTCATGCTCAATGATGATTTAAACGACTTGATCCTTTCGCCATTCATTATCATATTTTCTGTAAACTAGTATACTGTCGATGGAATGTAAGACAAATAATACATTTTATTTTCCAAAGTGGGAACAAATCGTGTTGGCGGATCTGTAAACAAAGGAATCAAATAACCATGGCATAATATTAATATTAAGTGTGTAACGAATGTCAACCAGTAGGCTACCTACCTTAACAGTTTTGTCCGATGATCCACTCACAATGCGGGTGTCGTCAAACTGAACACAGGAAATACCTGCAACAGACATGTATTACCACTACATCGTGTTCCAGACCAGGGTGTGCTCCATAAGCAATCAACTCTCACTACTTCAATATTCATACACTTTTCTTTTTGAATTGGGGGTTTGTGCTGCATTCAAGATTCTTTCACTTACCGTATTCAATGTACTAAATGCCCAGGGCCTTTATTCTCTAACCTTCGTAAGTCCTAAGAAATTCGTAAGTACTAAGAATTTGCCAAACTGGTTTTCTTCTTATGTTAATTTGTGAAGAGATCTTTTTACCAAGAAGTTAGCAAGTTAAGAAGTTTCGAGACTAAGACCCTTTGGCGTTAAAAGAATTGATGCTGGTGGGTGGGGGGGTGTTTATTAAAGTATGAATGAAATGCAAATTTAGTTGTCTTCATAACGAGCACATGACATTCAAGAGATATAACCCAACTTGCAAATTTGGTGGAATCAAAAAAAAGAAAAAAAGTCAGTTCCATGAACAATGATGCTCAATGTATGCAATGTAAAAGTAAAAAGAATTGTCAGCGTACACACCTTGGGTGTGGCCTTCAAACGTCCTCACAGTACACCGCCCACTAATCCAGTTATTCCTGAGACGAAACCTTTCAGCAAACACGTTCTTCCACTGCAACATTCAATATTGAATAATAAAATAATAATAATATGTGCGCATTTACAATGCGCCAAGTCGATGCTCGCAGCACAACATTATCAGTAAAAGTATAGATTCTATTTATTTACTTTTCAAATATTAATACAGTGTCCCCTCGATATAACGCTGACTTTGGGATCCACCTAAAATACTGCCTTCAATGGACATGACACTCACCCGGGCCCCGAGATTATGAAACTTTCTTGAGTACGATTTAATGCTCAATTCAGAATTTTGTTCATAAAACGTCATGTGACGTCATAGCCTGAGTACGTTGTTGAATCTCGGGCTATTACGTCACATGACATTTTATGGACAAAACTGAGTTGATCGTGAAATTGTACTCAAGAGTTTTGTAATCTCGAGGCCAGGCCAGGCCAAAGGTATCCCTGTACAACGATGATTAGAATTTCATATTAAAAAAAATATTTGGGTTAGTAAGTTTCAAAGTTTTGATCGCAGATTACGTATGTCAAGTTATGAACCTTTCAGGATAAAATAGAAGTGAAATCAATGACTTGAATGTTATGTCATGTTCATTTTGTAATGATTATTGTCCATGCTCATCCAAACCTAATTTGGATACTTTGACAAACTCCATGATTAGCTTAAAATTCAACACTGACGTAAAGCATGGTAAAGCCCTGGAGCCTGTTGAACATGTTGCACAACGCTCTTGTAGGCTACAACAAATGTAACCATTGTAAGGTCAACACTTTCTATTGTGGCGGGAGCTCAGTAAACAATTATTGTAGCGCTACAAGAGTGTTGTGCAACAGGCCCCTGCAGGGCTCTTTTTGTGGCACCTGTCCCCGTGCCCTATCAGACAAGTAACTAAAAGCTTTGTTAATCTGGGCTAATTCACATGTCCACCTGTGGATCGTACCTGTCCCGGATAGGTGGACAATCATTACTGTTAAGACCTGCCCTGGGTCATAGATTATGAAACTTTGAGTATAACTTCATGTATAGACTCAAAGTCTTGTCCATAAATCCAAAGAAAATATTTAAGCTTGAGCATGAAATCACACTCAGAAAGTTTCATAACCTCGGGGCCTGTACAAAAATGCAAAACCCTCTAAGGACGAACTACATTATCATTCCATCAGATTAAGACAAATTACAATGCATGAATATAGAGCCAGATACATAGCCCAGATTATGCCCAGAAAAGTCAAGTTACAATTTGGCACTGACGGATTGCATTCATTGTTAACCTTGTTGGCTCAATTGTTCAACTTCTATGTGTATATGGTAATCACAATATGACAGCTATTGCTCATTGCATTTGCAACATGTAATTGATTGGTGTGGATTACTAACGCGACTAGGCAAGATAGGGCTTCTTATAATATGCTTGGATTGTTAAATTATTGATTTCAGATACTTATGTGTTGCACTGTGCGAGAAACTGAGTCGTCAGCTGGTCATCGACTCAGGCTATATTGGAGAAGTAGTTCAAAATATTTGTGAAACAATGGAACTCCATTTGTGTACAGAACTTTACCATTTCTAAATACATGTACTGTATACAAGGTCAGCCAACTCAGCTGTTTTTAATTATATCATATAGATATTTGCCTTGGTTGTTGAATCTTTTCTAGCAACGCAAAGTCACCTTTAACATGTTTTAACATGCTGAAAAATGACTGCTTAATTTTGTGGAAGTAAAATTCATTGTATTTCTTTCATCGCGAGAAATGCCATAAACAAAAATATACAATGACCATTGTCACTTCAACAACACATGTTTTGCATCTGAGTCTGTCTACATCAAGAGTTGTCATGTGGTGGAAGTACTTAGATCCAAGGACACAACATTGTGTAGCACTGCGTACATCATAGAGTCAGAGACAACATCTCTTTGGAATTCCAGTGTACCAAAACACAGCAATAGCAAATAGTGAATTTGAAACTAATGAAAGCCATCTTTCATTCCAGGTCACAGCACAATCTTTTTTTACGGGCAATGGACATATATGAGTTGAAACTTGTATACTGGAAACTTTCCACATTTGCAAGGCTTAAATTCACACATGACCAACCACATCACATTTTGCTGGGTTCATGTGAAAACAATAAAATGTATTGGCAGTTCTGCTGTTGATGTTGTGGACAAAATAGCAGTAAAACCATTCATCTGTGAGATAAAGCTAGTGAAATGGGATAATGGACTGAATTGTTGTCTTCATATGATGTCCATGTGGCCATCAATTCAATGTATCATAAAGTACCATTGACCATGAAGATTGTAGGTATTGTAATAAGATTTTGTAAACAACATAGTTTCCTTCATCAAAATATGGATGTAGTGAAATTGTATGGAAAACATTTCTCAATTGAGAACTACACGATTACATCCAAATAGCGGAAATTATGAAAAGAGAATTGTACATAATATCAGTAATGTCAAAATGTTTGTATTTTTTTAAATAAGAATATCCATATATATTTTCCTTACGACCACATGCGCTCTTTCCATGGATACAAGTTTGTTTTCCATAAGCATGATAAAAGTTTGTTGTCCTTACAAGTTTACCGCAAGCCATTAATTCAACATAGATGATGATGATGATAAATTTTCAAAGATTGGTTGATTCATCATTTTCGTCGCAGTGGGAATATGTCACTTGTGTATGCGAAGAGTGCATTTTTTTTATTGATTGAATAATTGCTTTACCGTTGCAGCGGGAATATCTCAATCTGGGATAATTTACATACTGCATTAGCATGACAAACTGACAATAACATTTAGATTTTCTTTGTTGAATTGTTCATTTCTGAGTGAGAATATTTCAGTAAATCAATTGGTTGCCTAAACCATATAAACATGATTTATTATTATAAAGATGATCTA
Source organism: Lepetodrilus ovalis (assembly GCA_032361185.1). Taxonomy (NCBI): domain Eukaryota; kingdom Metazoa; phylum Mollusca; class Gastropoda; order Lepetellida; family Lepetodrilidae; genus Lepetodrilus; species Lepetodrilus ovalis. Next base: position 3,039 of record JAUTBQ010171059.1, on the reverse strand, counting down.
CTCGTAAGTACTCATCTAGGATTCCCTTTTCCTTGATAATGCTGATCCCTACAGACTAGTCAATATGCCAGGTCAAGATGAACTGCTGACTAATGCAAAACTGGGTCAAGAACACAGCCATATCGGCTGCTGTCATGATTGTAGGTTAACAAATACATAAGAAAGACTAAGCCTGCAGTGGTTCCCCCTGCAGCAGCCATCTGAATAGCACTAGCCCAGGGCCATCTCTCCCAATGCTAAAGGTATCCGTTAACTAGTAGGAATTCATGTTTTGTGTTATTTGTATCACTATTTGTGCAAGTAACTTTGTAAGTCTTAACCTTCTCCCAGCTGGATTAAAATAGCGTGACGTTATGTTGCCTGCTGAATAAAATCGCCAGGAATTACGTCACCACTTGGGGGTAACATTCTAGGCAGCTATGCTCGGAGAATGTTGCCCATATGAAGCAAAAGTTGTTTCCAAATGTAAATATCACATTTTCAGGTGTAACTGTGTGAAATTATTGAAATTTATGAAAGAAATATGCTCTGCGAAATTTGCTAGATTGCAACGTTGTGAGTCTTATTTTGAATTTACAGTTTCTCAGCCAATTCGTAGAGCACAATTCTAAGATTACACATGATAATATACCAACATACTGCTGGTATGGTCTATTTAATTTTTCTGTCGACCAAATTTTAGTCTTTCCTGTTGGCGAAAGTTCAATGCATGCAACAATGTCACAGAGAGCCTTTTCACATTTCATTGATCGTACATGTATTTTATAAAACATGAAATTTATGATAACTATCAGGGATCGAATTAAACTTTTAGAAAAGTAGCGTAGAGAAAGAGAGAAAGCATAACAGCTTTGCCTGTTCATAAGAGGAGAGAGAAAGAGTGTAAAAGAGAGCAGAAAAGAGAAAGGAGAGCATAATTCATAAGAGAGAGAGAAGAGAGTAGAGAGACAGTGGAAGAAAGAGAGCAAAAGAAATATAGTGAGAGACCTCTAAAAGAGGAGAGAGAGAGAGACAGTATAAGAGAGAGAGATAGCATAACAGCATTGCCTTAGTTCATAAGAGGAGAGAAAGACAGTGTAAGAGAAGAGAGAGAGCATAACAGCTTTACCTGTTTGTAAGAGAGGAGAGAGAAAGAGAGTGTAAAAGAGAGAGAGAAGAGAGTGACAAGCATAACAGCTTTGCCTGTTCATAAGAGGAGAGAGAGAGAGTGTAAAAGAGAGAGAGAGCTCAGAGCAGAGAAGAGAAAGGAGAGCATAATTCATAAGAGAGAGAGAAGAGAGAGTGGAAGAGAGCAAAAGAGATATAGTTCAAGAGAGTAAGAGACAGAGTAAAAGAGAGAAGGTATGGAGAGAGACAGTGTAAGAGAGAGAAAGAGAGACAGTGTAAGAGAGAGCATAACAGCTTTGCCTTAGTTCATGAGAGGAGAGACAGTGTGTGTGTATGTGTGTGAGAGAGAGATAGAGAGAGCATAACAGCATTGCCTTAGTTCATAAGAGGAGAGAAAGACAGTGGAAGAGAGAGCATAACAGCTTTGCCTCTTCGTAAGAGAGAGAGAGAGAGAGGAGAGAGAAGGAGAGAGAAGGAGAGAGAAAGAGAGAGAGAGAGAGAGAGAGAGAGAAGAGAGAGCATAACAGCTTTGCCTTAGTTCATAATTATTAAAACGTGCATAAGGTCAAGGTCACTATATTCTAGGGCTGTTATTTTATTTCCCATTTATGCAAGTACATGAATGAATGCATGTGAAATTCATGAAATCTTACCTTTGGGTCAATCTCATAATAATACTGTTGTGTTCTTATCCATCTTCCAACTAGATGGTCACGAACTGTGTGTGCAAGAGCAAAATAATAATCTCTTGGGGTCGAAACATTTCGGTCCTTGACAAGGGTGTAGTGAAGATGCCGGTTGAAAGTTGATTTTATGTTAGAAACATTTTCTACGGGTGCAATCCCGCGAATACTGATTTGCTTTCGTTTGTCATGGTCTGATTGAGGAGCTGAAGCCATGCTTGTCTCGTGGAGCACACTAGACGACACCGAGCAACTGTCAAACGGAAGACCTAACTTCCCTAACTGACAGCGAGAGTGGTTTCACTTCCACTGCCCTTGATCTCAAGGACGAATCAGCGAACGTTCAGTCGGCTATCTTCGTATATTCCCGTAACGACATTTTCCGAATGCATTATTCGACTTCCGGTTCATAACTTCCGGTTAAGATGGCAAGCAAGAAAAACAAAAAGGCACGTGTCTCTGGGAAAAAAGCTTCCGCCGTGAAGAAGTCAAATGAAACACTAGACACAATACTTGCTTTAGGAGGGATAAAGGTACATTCAGAAAACAAGCCTGTCTCTAAACACAGCCGCCATAGAAATGAGATTAGTTTTGATCGCAGTGCCATACAACGAAATCAGGTTACCCTATTAGGGAGGGAAGCGGGTCGTTTCGTACAAAAACAAGTTCGTACAATTCCCGGGTCGTTTCGTCCGAGTCGTTTCGTACGGGTCGTTTCGTATTTACTTTGGGTCGTTTCGCGCTGTTTTCGGGTCGTTTCGTACCGGGCTTTTAATGCACTTGGAAATTGTTTTCATCAACGTAAAACATCTTTTTAAGATTGTTTTAGTTAAAATGCTATTATTTAATACGGCACCCGTGACGGTGTCAAAGGTGAAAGTGTCTGTGTGTATTATATATACGCTTTAGTTTGCGTTACGTGTTTGTCAAGTTTCACCTCTGACACGCGCATTCTATATTCATATTTCATCACACAAAGATGTAGAACCAGTAACCGTTTATTACCGTTGGAAACCGGAAGGTGGATACATTTACCATTTATTGAAAGAATATGTACATTATGTAACTTGGGAATAGGTGTTTGCAATTCCTTTATGTTAGCCCGACTTCTCTTCCAATGCATTGTTGTCAAAACACTTTCCCATTTAAAAGTCGCCGTCGGTCTAATCTGTTTGACTGATCTCGACAACACGGCTGTCTTACGCAAGTCCCTAAACAAACAACTAATCTACTATCAGCTCAGACTATT
>JAUTBQ010171048.1:0-11765 GCA_032361185.1 Lepetodrilus ovalis | reverse complement strand
ATATAGGAGTAGCCATAGCTGGAGCTATCATAATTGGTGTTGCCGTTGATGATACTATCCACTTTTTGGTCAAGTACTTTGATGCAAGAAAAAGAGGGCTAAATTTAGCTGATAGTTTTGATGAAGTTCTAAGATATGCAGGAAAAGCAATACTTTTTACAACACTGATATTGAGTATCTCTTTTTCACTATTTGCATTTTCAACCTTCACCCCAAACCAAAACTTTGGTATTGTAACGGCTAGTGCATTGATCATAGCATTTGTCGTTGATCTCTTACTTTTACCAGCACTTTTGAGTGTAGTGGAAAAGGATGAGAGTAAAAAATAAATCTTTTTAGTCGATCTTCTCATAAATGCTTTTATGAGGGAATCGATGAAAAAACATATAAAAATTCAAAAATCTATATCGAGTAAGTTTTTTCAATCACTTTTAGTGGTTGTACTTCTGTTTGTATTAATAGTCTCAGCACTCTCTTATAATGGCTCTAAAAAAGAGCTTGAAAAAGCAGTGGAAAATAATTTAAATGTACTAAGTGAATCTATTTATCAGTCTATGACAAACAGTATGCTCTCAGGAAGTTCCGATTTTGTTAGGGATGCCGAACATGATGCTAAAAAGTTAGATGGTGTGGATTATCTTAAAGTTGCACAATCAAAGCAGATAATAGAAGACTTTTCAACGACTCAAAATTATACAGATGATGAAGAGATATTAAAAGTTTTCCTATCTAAGGAAATTTCTTCTAGTGAACTAACTGGTGAAAAACATCAGATGCGGATCTTAAAACCCTTTGTAGCTGAAGATAGATGTATATCTTGTCATGTGAGTGCAAAAAAAGGTGATGTTTTAGGTGTTATGGATTTGAGAGCTTCTCTTGAATCAAGTGACAAAAATATTGCATTTTTTACAATGATGATCTCTTTATCAAATATCTTTTTGTCAGTTATTTTGGTTGGTGTTGTACTAGTGTTGTTAAGAAAATTAGTATCTGCACCTCTTAAAAATATGATCTTTGTTATTAGAGGGTTATCTTCGGGTAATCCAGATCTGAAAAAGAGAATTAAAGTTGAAAGTGATGATGAAATAGGTGTAATTGCACAGTATTTTAATAGATACCTACAGACAATAGAAGATAAGAATAAAGAAGAGAAAGCTTTTATATCTAAAGCTCAAAAAACCATCAATAGAGTAAAGCATGGTTGGTATAGTGAGATTATTACAGCAGAAACTTCGAGTGTAACTTTAAATAGATTTAAAAATGATGTGAATGAGATGCTTACAGCAACAAAAGATAATTTTGAAACTCTAAACTCAGTGCTAGAACAGTACACCAAACATAACTATAAAGCGGAGTTAAAGTTAGAAAATATCGAAAAGAACGGTGTTTTTGATGTATTGGTAAATCATATAAATAGACTAAAGTCTGTTATAACACAGATGCTTATTGAAAATAAAAAGAGTAGTTTAACCCTTGATAAAAGTAGTGATGTATTGTTAGAAAATGTTGATTTGTTAAACAGCACGGCTATTGAGACGGAAAATACTTTAGAGGGTGTTAATAATTCTCTAAAATTAATTACAGATAATATCACTACAAACAGTAATAATGTTACAAAAATGTCGAATTTATCGACTAATGTTACCGCATCTGTACAAAATGGAAAAGATTTAGCAATTCAAACAGCTGATTCGATGGATGAGATAAATAAACAAGTAGTAGCTATAAATGATGCTATATCTGTTATTGATCAGATCGCTTTTCAAACAAATATTCTCTCTCTAAATGCCGCAGTTGAAGCAGCGACAGCAGGAGAAGCAGGAAAAGGTTTTGCAGTAGTTGCGACAGAGGTTAGAAATTTAGCTTCTAAGAGTTTAGATGCAGCAAAGCAGATAAAAGCACTTGTAGAAAATGCTTCAAATAAAGCTAATAATGGTAAAGAAGTAGCAAATGAGATGATAGATGGTTATGGATTGTTAAATGACAATATCTCTAATACACTAAAATATATTAACGAGATAGAATCATCTTCGCAAAATCAGCTAAAAGAGATTGATCAGATAAATGAGAGTGTTTCTAAAGTAAATGAGCAGATAAAAATAAATTCAAATGTTACGAAAAATACAAAAGATATAGCGATACAGACCGATCAAATGGCAAAACTTGCAGTTAAACAGGTTGACGAAAAAGAATTTATTGGTAAAGAAGAGGTAAAAATATAGTAAAATACTCAAAAAGGAGTATTTTAAATGATAAAAAAAATAGTTTTAGTTAGTGGATTGTTAGTAAGTTCTTTGTTGGCTTTAAGTGTTGGTGAAGTTCCAAAAGATGTAGTGTTAGATGGTAAAAATGGTGGTAAAGTTGATAAAAGTGCATGGAACTCAACATCTTTAAAAGATAAGGTTCATGTTGTCTTTTATGTTGATCCCGATAAAAAAGATACAAATAATGCTTTTGTAGATGCATTAAAATCTAAAAAGTTTGATAGAGCAAGTTATGCATCTGTTGCAATTATAAACCTCGCAGCTACTTGGAAACCAAATATCGTAATAGAAGCACTATTAAAATCAAAACAGAAAAAATTCCCAGATACGATTTATGTAAAAGATAAGAAAAAAGTTCTTGTAAAGGAGTGGGGATTGGCTGATGATGATTCAAATGTACTTGTTTTTGATAAAAGTGGTAAGATGATCTATTCACACGCTGGTAAATTAGACTCTACTGAGATAGAAAAAGTATTAAGTTTAATAGAATCAAATTTATAGATGAGAAGTAGATTTTATATTAGTGATCTTGATAAAACTCTCTTAAAATCGGATCTTTCTATATCTGATTTTACAAAAAATGTTTGGAATGAGTTGGCTGAGAGTGGAGTAAAGTTAAGTGTTGCGACTGCTCGAAGTACACCAAAAACTTTTGAGTTGTTAAAAGATTTGAAATTAGAACTTCCGATAGTTGTTATGGATGGTGCTTTGATAGTCTCTAGTGAAGGTGATGTGTTATTATCAAATTCTCTAAGTTATGATGAAGTTGACGCTATCTTAGAAGTTAGTGATAAAAAAGGGGTTTATCCATTTATTATCGGTGTTGATGAGATGGGAATTGATAGGTTTCGCTACTCTAAAAAATTAAACTCTTTGCAACAAGAGTTAGTGGATGAGTATAAAAGTGATAAACGGATGCAAGAATTAACAACTTTAAAACCACTAAAAGAGAATATCAAAATAGTATATATTGGTAAAAAAGATCAAATGCACTCTTTGAGAGATGAAATTTATGAAAAACTTGGAAAAAGTGTTGAGATTAAACTTCAAAAAGATGTCTATCAAGATGGATATTTTTTAACTCTTTTGCATCCAAAGGGTGATAAAGCTCATGCATTAGAGGAGTTACAAAAGATAACAGATATTGATCGTTCTCTCATAACAGTCTTTGGAGATAGTCATAATGATGTTGGAATGTTTAAATTTGCATCGGAGAAAATAGCCGTTGCAAATGCAGCTATAGAGTTAAAAGAGTTAGCTTCTCATGTACTTCCTCATACAAACGATGAAGACGCAATTGCAAGATATTTAAATAGTTTGTAAAAAAAATCTTATTTTTGTATAATAATGAACAAATAAAATTTTAGGATAATAAAATGGGTTTAGTTGATTTATTGTTAAAAAGTGGAAATGGTGATCTTTTAAAGCAAATTGCTGGAAAAGCTGGGACTGATACAAAAGGTGCAGAAGATCTTTTAAGTACTTTAGGAAGTGCAATGTTTGGTCAAGTAAAAGGAAGAGTTGAGAGCAATAAGCATAACTCAAATGCACTAGAAGATTTGATGAAAGATAGTAGATATGCAGAGATCTTAGATAATCCATCATCTCATATCAATCATCCAAAAGCTGAAAAGAATGGTATTGATATTTTGAGTTACATCACTGGTTCAAAAGAGGGAAGTCGTGAAGTTGCATCTCAGGTTTCAAAAAAGACTGGTGTTAGTAGCTCCATCATAAAATCACTTTTACCAATGATCGCTCCTATGATAATAGGAAGTTTAGGAAAAGGGCTTATGGGTAGCTCTCTATCTCCTTCTCAAAGCTCAAACGAGGGACCTGGACTCTTAACCTCTCTTTTGGATTTTGATAAAGATGGAAGTATTATAGATGATGTTGCTGGATTGGCGATGAAGTTTATATTTTAACTACTCAAACGCAAAGATTTTATTTTATATGGAATCTTTGCACAAATTTCCCTCTTTTTTACTATTTTATTCAAATAATTAATATTTCTGCCGATTTTAAGAGAGTAAAAGATTAATAAATAAGGTGGAATAGTTATGACAGTTAAAAAGGTACTGATATTAGCATGTTGTACAATTTTTGCATTTTCATCAAGTGCAAATAATTCACCAATTTCATTAACAACAAAATCATATCAAGAAGTTATAGAGGTTGATAGTAGTGGCAATAAAGTGGTTAAGCTTATGGACGCTCAAAAAGCACTCTCTGGTGATATTATTGTGTATAAAAATACAATTGAAAACAGTAGTCAAAAACCAGCCAAAAATATGGTTTTAAATAATCCAGTCCCCTCAGAGATGGAGTATATCGCAAATAGTGCAAGTTGTAGTGATGGATGTAAGATAGTATATTCAGTTGATGGTGGAAATAATTTTAGTGATCCTTCCAAATTAATGATTCAAGTTGGCAATAAAAAAAGATTAGCTCTTCCAAAAGAGTATACCGATGTAAGGTGGATTTTAACATCTGCACTAAATCCAAATAGTTTAATCGATGTAACTTTTAAGGCAAAACTAAAATAACATTATAAATTTTCTCCAGCTAAATACCCACTTGCCCAAGCCCAATGGAGATTATATCCTCCACAATCTCCATCAATGTCGAGAACTTCACCACTGAAGAAAAGAGCTTTGTGCAGTTTTGACTGCATTGTTTTTGGGTCAATTTCATTGGTATCTACCCCTCCTGCCATAACTTCAGCACCTTTTTCTCCTTTTGTATCATTTATTGAGATTGTTAGATTTTTGAGTGTGTAGGATAGGGATCGAATCGTTTTGTTGTTTATAGTTGATATTTTTAGTTTGTGCAGTAAAAAAGAAGCTAGTTTTTTGTTCATTATGCCACTAAGCCAAGATAGTGCATCTAGTTTTAAATGTAGTCTCTTTTGCAGAAGTGCTTTTAGTTTTTCAGAAGATAAATCGGGAAAAAGATCGATTTTTAGCTCTACCTTTTTTCTCTCTTGTAAAGCTTTAGATGCATAGCGACTAATGTCTAGTATGGCTGAACCTGACACGCCGTAGTTAGTAAATAGCAGATCACCAACCATTTGAGTTCTCTTTTTATTATCGATGTATAGTTCAATATTTGCATCTATTTTAACTCCTGATGCAATCTTTATATCTTGATCGTTTGAGATGAGTTGTACTAAACATGGGTATGTGTCTATAATGTTGTGTGAAAACTCCTTAGCAAACTTATACCCACTATCACTACTTCCTAATTTTGGCATTGCTAGTGAGCCTGTAGCTATTAGTATAGAGTCAAATGTTTGTGCGTTTATAATATATTTATCTTTTTGTTTCTCTATTGAAGTTATTTCACTCTCTAATTCAAACTTAACTCCTAATCTTTTTGCTTCTATCTCTAGTATAGTACTAACACTTGAAGCTTGATCAGACATGGGATAGCATCTAGTTGAGTCTTTTGTTTTTATCTCTAACCCAATTTGAGAGAAAAAACTTTTTGCTTTTTGATAATCAAATTCTTTTAAAGCTTCTTTTACAAAGTGCGGATTTTCTCCATGATAATTTTTTGTAGATATGTCTTTATTTGTGATATTGCATCTACCATTACCAGATGCTAAAATTTTTTTGCCAATTTTTTTACTTTTTTCAAATAGAGTAACATCACAATCTCTTCTAGATGCTACAATAGAAGCAACCAACCCAGATGCACCAGCACCAATTATTGCAACTTTTTTTCTCATACAACTCTTCTTTTTTTACTAATTGTAGCATATTAAGATATATTTTGATTACTTTAAATATTTTATAAAATAGAAATAAACAAAAAATATTAAATATATATTAATTAAAACAGTTAAAATATAATATATTAAATTTTTTTGTGATATAATACATTATATTTAATTACTAATAATTAAAGTTAATTTAAAATTAAGTATATTCTAAGTTCAGTAATGATATGCTGTGCAATATAGAGTAATTATAGAAGTTGAATAAAAAAATTGAGGAGCAATTATGAAAGAGTTTAGTTTAAACAAAAGAGAAACTTTGATTGAGGCTTTTAATAGATTTGAAAAAAATATTAAAAAACATTTTAAATTTCCTGCTGTTATAAGAGGAGAATCACAAGAGATAGTGAATAAGATTCATTTAAATATTGAGAGAGATTTACCGTTCTCTACACAAATAAAAGGGAAAATTCTTTTTTAATTTTTTCTTATAATTTATGCTATACTTATTTTAAATAAATGTATGGTGTAAATTATGAAAATTGAAGAGTATTTTAAAAGTGCAGATCCGCAATCTGTACTTTTTCTAGGTAGAGTAAAAAACTTTACTATCGATGAAATCAAACTTTTTTTAAAACAGTACAATTTATCCTATACAGATGAATTAAGCAATGATGTTTCTATTGTCATTGAAAGTTCCATGCAAACTCCTATCGAAGAAGACATAGCTTACGAAGCATATAAACAAAAACTTCCAATTTTTAAATTAGTACAGTTTGAAGAGTTATATTCAAAAAAAATATCTCCAAATTCTCTTTTGATGTCAGTTAAACTATCAAATGATCAACAACGAATTATAAGACTTTTAAAAAATGAATCATTTGAAGACTCTTTGTATTTGAAACTTTTTAAGATGTATGATTGGGGAGGTGAGGGTGTTTATGATAATGATGAAAATCGTGATGTAACCATAACATTTGTTAAAAGATTTTATCAAAAAGATAGATTTATGGATCCCTCTATCATCTACTCTCCTGTTACACTAAGCTCAATAATAACTGAAGCCAAGGATAGTAAACTTTTAGATGCAGTTCTTAGTATGCCAAATTATGAGATGAATCAAAGTAAAAAAGATATAAAAAAACCTAAAAATCTAAGAGAGCTTGTAGCCTCAAATCCTAATATAACCGATGAGATATATAAAAAACTGTTAAATTTTCAAGATAGCGATATTGACTATTTTTTAGCAGCAAATCCCTCGATAAATCTTAAGTTTGCTAAAAAAATACTAGATCGATCTACCATTGAGATCAAAATAATGTTAGCTCATAATAGTATGATAGAAGATGAGATATTTAAAGATTTACTAGATAGTGAAGATGAAGTTATTAGATACCTAATGGTGTTTCAGCAAATTTGTACAAAGAGATTAAAATTAATAGAACAAAAAGGTTTAACTGAAGAACTTTTTAGTTTTATTGGTGAAAACAAGAATATTGGGATTGTTTTAGAGGAACTTTTAAAAATAGATAATTTGAAGTTAGTAGATAAATTAGCTTCAAACCCACTTCTTAATAAAGATCAATTAGATGCAATATATAATAAACATGGGCTTACACATCCACTATCATCAAATCCAAATTTATCAACCAATTTAATAGAGAAGTTTTATGAATTTAGAGATTTAGAGATAGATAAGAATTTAGCTGCAAATCCTGCAACTTCACAAGAGATTTTAAAAGAGTATTTTCAAAGAGATGATTTTGAGATAAATTTAGCTCTTGCATCTAATGAATCTTTGGATTTGTACTATCTTCAACAGTTACAGCTTGATACAAGACTAATGAATACACTCTCAAATAATAAAACTTTTACAGAAAATATTTTAAATAATTTAGGCATATAGATGAAAGCATCAGAGATAAAAAAGACGATAGAAAAACTTATAGAGAGTAAAATCCCTGTTTTTATATGGGGTCCTCCTGGAATTGGAAAGTCTTCTATTGTAAAACAGGTTGCAGACGAGAGAGAGTTGGAATTTGTAGATTTGAGATTGTCTTTACTTGATCCTACAGATTTGAAGGGAATTCCATTTTTTGATAAGGAAAATTCAGAAGCCATCTGGGCTAAACCAAATTTTTTACCAAAAGATAAAAATTCAAAAGGAATTCTGTTTTTAGATGAGATAAATACAGCTCCACCATCAGTTCAAGCATCTGCTTATCAGCTTGTATTAGATCGAAAAGTAGGGGATTATGAGCTTCCTAAGGGTTGGAGTATTGTAGCTGCTGGAAACAATGAGAGTGATCGTGGAGTTGTCTATCGGATGCCTCCACCTCTTGCAAATCGTTTTGTGCATCTGGATATGGAAGTAGATTTTGAGGATTGGAAAAAGTGGGCATATAGTAGTGGTGTTAGTGGTTCGGTGATCGGTTTTTTAAATTTTGATAAAGAGAGATTGTTTGAGTTTGATCCATCTAAAAATGAGAAAAGTTTTCCAACTCCAAGATCGTGGGAGTATGTAGATAGAGTTTTAAGTTCAGGAGTTGCCCAAGAGCTTCTTTTTGAGACTATCAGCGGAGCTGTTGGGAAAGAGTCAGCTATAGAGTTTTTAGCTTTTAAAAAGATAATGAATTCGTTACCTGATATTAAGCAGTTGCTAGATGGTGAAATAGAAGAGTTTTCAAATGATAATAGAGTTTTATTTGCCATATGTTCAGGTGTTGTAAATTTTATAAAATCTGATATAAGTGTTGAAAATATCGATAAAGCATTAAAGTTTTCCTTCTTACTTCCTAGTGAATTTTCGGTTATGTTGGTCAAAGATATGCAACAAAATTCAATTAGTGTAGAGAGTTCAACTCTTTGGGAAGAGTGGGTTGAAAAATATAGTTATCTGTTAGTCTAAAATGATTAAAAAAAGATTAGAGATTGCAAAATCAAAACTAATGTTAGAGCATCCATACTTTGGCTCAATCGCAAGTTCTCTAAAGTTTAAAAAAGATGATGATATAGAGTCTTTTAAGAGTGACGGGGAGGTCTTTTCTTATAACGATGAGTATTTGGACTCTCTCTCAAATGATGAATTAGCCTTCTCTTTAGCAAATGCTTCTATGCATAAAGCCCTATCTCACAAAAAAAGAGAAGCTTCTCGAACTAACTGGCTATGGCATCTGGCTATGGATTATGCAATTAATAGTATTTTGGTTGAAAATAGTTTAACTTTACCTAGCCGAGTTCATTATGATAGTAGGTTTGATGGTAAATATGCAGAAGAGATTTACGAGATACTAAAGAGCGAAATAGATCATGAAGATACAACAGAGCAAGAGAGTGAAAAAATTCAAGACTCCTCTATTGATGATGAGTTTGAACTTTTTTTAGAACAATTGAGTCAAAAATTAGAAAAACAAGGTGATCTTCCAAAAGGGATAGAGAGGTTAATTAACTTAAAAAGTGAGTCCAAAATAAACTGGAGAGATGAACTCTACCGCTATGTAAACACCCATGCAAAGAGTGATTATCGATTCTTTCCACCAAATAAAAAATACCTATATTTAGGGTTTGCACTACCTGCAATATATGGAGATAGTCTAAAAATTACGGTTGCTATAGATACATCTGCATCTGTTGATGATCTGTTACTAGAAAAGTTTTTGAGTGAATTATCTCAGATTATGCAGGTGTTTCCAAACTATGAGATAACTCTAATAGAGTGTGATGCAAAGATACAAAATATTAAAATTTTCTATCCCACAGAAATTTTAGAGACGAGTTTAAAAGGGGGAGGAGGGACGGATTTTCGTCCTGTTTTTGAGTATATTGAGAATGAAAATTTAGAGAGTAAATTTTTAATATATTTTACAGATGGAATGGGAACATTTCCCTCATATCTGCCAAGAATAGATACTCTTTGGGTGATGCCTAAAAGTGTAAAAGTTCCATTTGGAACTACTTTATCTCTTTTATCATAGGGATTAGCATGGTCATTTTATTGTTGTAGATGTTTATGTCTATGTAGACACTTTTAGAAATCTCTTTTAATGTTTTATCAAATTTTATTAGAGGGTAATCGTACTCTATTTGTAGTTTCAAAATTGGCTGTTTTTTCCCTGAGATCAGTCTATATTCACCAACTTTCATTTTTAGTGTTACTGTTACTTTTGTGGCTTTGCTTAGGGCTTCAAAAGTTTTTCTTAGGATTTTAGATAGATCATTTTGTGCCAATAAAAACTCAGGTATTTCATAATCAGCTATTAAAAAAAGTTTAGCACTATTTTTCGCTTTAAATTGTAAAATAGCAGCTTCCAATAGAAGATGAATATCTGTTTTTTTAAATTTACTAATATTTTCATCTGTTTGGGCAATTTTTGGTTTTTCATAAAATCTAATTCCAATTATCTCTTCATTTTCATACGAAACATTTATGGCATAGTATGAGAGATGATTGTAAACGAACTCTTTATTTGTTGTTTTTGTACCAAAATCTTTTGGTGCATGAACAAGAGCTATATCAAAAATTTCCCTCTTATCAACATGTCCAAGTAGCATCTCAGCAGAGTAGTTTAGATAGAGAATTTTAGAATTTTGGTTAAAGACAATAACTGGATTATGGTCGCTGTCTAAAAAAAATTTATAATTAATCGAGTCCAAGTTCATTTACCTTTTTTCTTAATGTGTTTCTGTTTATTCCTAAAATTTGAGCTAGTTTTAGCTGTGAGCCATATTTTTTTAAACCAGCTTGAATCAACGGTTTTTCGTATAGATACAGATGTTCTTTATATCCGTTTTTACCATCAAGGTTTTTGTATAGATATGAATAGACAATTTTTTCAATTTCATCACTATTGAGAGACTTTAGTAGTAGATGTGAGTAGATTGATTTTTGAATTGATTTACTGTTGTTTGATAAATCTATATTTATCTCATCTAGTTCAGGCTCTTCATCTGTTAGTAGCAATACCGCGATAGCCTCTTTTAAAAATATTTTTGATAACTCATTTGCATCTTCAGGTCTATCCTTTAATGGTGATAGCTCATACACAAATCCAAAAAGTGTATCTATAACCATATCAATAGGCATAAAAGTTGATGTTGCAATTAGTCGTTTATTATCAAAATTTAATTTCTCATAGTTTGATATATGTTGAAAATTTGTAAGTATAATATGCTCATTTTCATCAATCTCTTTTATGAGTATGTCTATGGGGTTTTTGCCATCTATGATTATTGCATCTGGATATATATATGAAGCTAGAGATTTTTTACCTATGTGCGACTCTCCAACAATTAAAGTTGAGACAAAAAGGTTTTTAGTTAGGTGTAAATTTTTTACAATATCGGATAGCTGTTTTGAAGATGCTATAAAGTTCATCAGTATCAAACCTACTTTTTGCTTATAATTGTAGCAGATTTGTTTTAATCTTTCTATTATCCTTTTGTTAATGGTTGTATATTATACTTTCATCAACCAAGCAACTTGTAGGTTAAAAAAGAGATTGTAGTTTCACCTCCTTTAATGCAATCGTTCCCTATAAGTTGCTGGTTCTTTTATGCTACAGTTATTAATTCAGGATAATCCCCATAATGACAGACAATCTTTTCAACTCTCTCTTGCCATAATTTTCCAAAACTCAATTTTTCTGCATCCGTTGCTTTGCCTTGCATCATCTTTTGCATTAAAGGTTGCATCTGTGCTGAAGCTGGTACTACATTTGGATTGTAAATGATTTCAATACTTTGATCTGTATAGAGTCTCGTAAATTTTGCACTAGATTTTATGT
>JAUTBQ010171037.1:0-11765 GCA_032361185.1 Lepetodrilus ovalis | reverse complement strand
AGAGAGAGAGAGAGAGAGAGAGAGAGAGAGAGAGAGAGAGAGAGAGAGAGAGAGAGAGAGAGAGAGAGAGAGAGTCCGTTATTCTCATATGGCAGCTTATGACTGGCCGACGTGGCTCGAGCCTAGATAAAGATAGCAATGGTGGGGGGTTTGCGGTTGCCGGAAGATCGCAGGATATTGTGAGAGAGACAGTGAGACTAGGAGATAGAGGTACAGCTACTGTAGTAGTGCGTCCACACTGGAGAGAGATAGAGACATAGACTGACATTATACACTTACCTGTAGGACTAGATGCAGCATCAGCGTGGACAGGTATGTTATTAACAATAGCAGTGGATGGAAATTGCATATGTTGTTCTTACATAGCATGTAAGAATTACAGTATAGGCATAAAACAACACACTGTCAGTGTTGTAAGAATGTCTGTACATGTTTCTGCATTTTAAGTAGTTGCTGTTTATTTTGGTATTGTTATTTTATTAGAAATATTAATTATTAATACCCAATGGTTACATTTAATTAAACTAGTTGTCAAAGAGGTGTCTCAACCATGTATTTGAACAGTGGTTGTCTAACAGGTTGCTAAGACATTTATTGAAACCATACATCATACATGTGTCACAGGTATTTATTCAAACTGTATGGCATTTATCAGATGATTATCAGACATATTTCAGACATTTGATTGAGACTAGTGCCTAGAGACTGTGCTAGAAACTGTGCTAGAGACTGGTGTTTTATAAATTAGATATAGAGGGATTACACAGTGGTATTAGACAGACACTGTTAAAGGACAAGGGTATTCAACTGGTATCAGACTAGTGTTACCAAGTGATATGGCTGGAGTGCATGAATGTTAGTGATCAAGATATATATATGCTTTGGATTATCATAAGATTGTTGGTAAATTACTGTAGGTTTCAGGTTCATAGATAATGCGGATTTCAAAAGAACACTTTATTATTCACAGGTGCAGAGGGACGTGGGGCTTTGCTCAGTTTGTTTTGTGTCAGCGTTGAAAGCAGTGATCGTGTAACTTGTCATAGATTTACTGTCTTGGCGAATATCAAATAAAATAAATTACTTATAAGCTCATCTCTACTTAGACAACTTGGTTTTTAAACAAATATTGCAATCAATTGAGTGACATCAGCATTGAATGCAAATACTAACAAGTGCACAGTCTATAGCAAAACTAGAAGCTCTCATTTCTGTGGCATATTATGTATGCATGCATGTTTGCTTAGCTGCGCTGTTAAAGGGTTTTCAGATATTAGACATGAATATTCTCTACAGCTGTGGAAGCTGTGTCCATTCATACGATCGACCACCGCAAGATCCATAGCCATAAATAAAATATCAATAGGTCATATCTAGAGGTCAGAGGTTATGACACGTTCAACTTCTTTCAAATATATTCACAAAACAGATAAAAAAAAATACCTATGACTTGTAGTCCCCTGTTTTTTTCTACATAATATTATAGTCAATGAATTTTTATCATATATTACCTTGTCAAATGATGTGTTGGTGAGATACCGGTATGGGTGAGATTTGTGTGAATACGAGTGAGATATGGGTGAAATATGGGTGATATTCAGGTGAGATATGAGTGATATACAAGTGAAATATGGATAAGATAATGGGAACTATTGGTGAGATATAGGTGATATGAGTATACTATGGGTGAGATAATGTGAACTATATGAGTGATATATACTGGTAGGTGAAATATGGGTGAGATATCTATGAGATATAGGTGAGAAAAGGTGATTTGAATACATTATACATTATTATCAGTGGCATACATTTGCTTGTTCAAAGATCTGTAATTTTCTCTAACATATGTGTCCATTTAATGAATTAGACCTGTTCACATTGTATTTAAAGATCTGTGTCTAATACCGGCCCACATACAACTCTTATTCCTCTTATTTCAAATATGATATACATTGTCTTCCTACTATTACAAATTAAAATCTCATAATAACTTTCTTGCTGTAAGCAACGTGTGATGCGTTAAAGTGCAGCGAATGTGTTTAAGCCATCAGAAACACAGTTAAACAATATCCTTTAAATACTTCCACTACGTTCGTATCCAATTACTAGCATACAGCCTACGTTGTATAGCTGGGTTCTAATTAAACATAAATCAACAACGGCTTTCTTCAGATTTCAAATTGAGACATGATGCAGCACTCACCAGGAGGTATTAATACATGGCCTGAGTGAGAGGCAGTGTTAACTGAAGATTTCTTTGTTAACCCTCTCCCTGCTAGTGCTGCTCTATAGTGCAGAGCTGATGATGAATGCAGATGATGTAGTTTTCCATTTATGTAAATATCTTTGTATCGTCTTTGACAAATGTCCGGATTTTCTTTATTTGCTACTCCTGTATTATTATTATTACCCAGTGATTAAGGTGGATACCATATGTAATTAACCTATTAAATCAAACCCTCTAATAATTCAAAGACCTAAATTAATCAGTGAAAAAAATAAAATCTGACCCTAAATATACGAATATTTTTTTTAAATCATAATTTTATAATTATTCGGACACAATCATTTAAAAAGAAAAGACATTTTAAGAAATCCTAGTTACAATTTTGAATTATTACACTTTCGAGTACAACAACCAGGAGCATCAGTCTACAGGCATGGGAAGCAGGCCATTATTTTTTTAAAATATTTTTTTTTTCTTTTTTATAATATTTTAAAAATATTTATTTACAGGGTTAGATACATTTTTATTTTTGTGTCCCTAATTATATGAACACAGACTATTTTCAATTTATTTATTGTCTCCTGTTCAAATTAATACCATAGGTGAATTACGGTATATTTAGCAAGTAACACAGACATGTTCTTATAGTAATCATAAATGCAATCAATCTCTCTTGGTATCTTTAACCATGGACCAGCAGCAGTATGATTGGTAGTGCAAGCTTATCTTGAGGAATGGTCATTAAGTTTGGAGGTATTCTATATGAATGGCTCCTTCGTTGGAGCAGTACAGTTTAGAACCACACTTATTGTTTATAGCCTCAGGAAGCTGCAACTCATACGTGTACATGTAATAATATTGAGAGACTATTTAGAGATTTTTTGTTTCCCTGAAAGTTTAACACACTATTGCATACCTTTTAAACTTAAGTGAAAGGGTGATTAAGCTAGAGTAAATAATAAACAGTATTTCAGTGATACTGCAATGTGTGCAATTTGTTATAAGTTGGGGAAGAAAATTTGAAATGATTTTATTATGGCAACATTTTCTTTTTTAATTAACACTACATATAGTGTGACAAGTGAAGACTTTCTAGATGATGTGTCACTTTTGTAAATGTTTCTCTGTCTTTCTACTTCCAGGCAGCCCTGCCCGAGTCGAGGCTTACCGTCATGGCCGACAACATCCCAGACAACATCCCGGACAACATCCCGGACAACATCCCCGGCATTCGCCCCGTCTCAATGCTGCTCAGTCGGCAGTTTGACCGAGAACTTCTGAGCTGCGGAATCTGTCTGGAGCGATACAAGAACCCCAAAGTCCTTCCATGCCTCCACACATTCTGTGAGAAGTGCTTGAGCAACTACATTCCCCCCGAGAGCCTCTCTCTGACCTGTCCAATATGTCGCCAACAGTCCATCCTCCCGCTGGACGGAGTTATCGCCCTTCAGACCAACTTCTTCATCACCAACTTGATGGATGTCGTAGGCATGCCCAGTGTGTGCATGACATGTGGAGAAGCAAGCGCTAGACCTGTATCCAAGTGTTTGGACTGTGAAGAATACTTGTGCGAAAACTGTGTAGTCTGTCATTGTGATATGGAGTCGGAAATGAACCATACGGTTGTGAGTCTTGATGAACTCTCCGGGCCGCCGGACAGCGATGAACCTCAGCTGGTTTGTCCCAACCACGATGGGAATGCGCTGTTGTTCTACTGTGTTGAGTGTGAGACGGCGGTCTGCGAGAACTGTACCCATGTCGAGCACATCGGCCACAAGTATATCTCCTTGCAGGAGGCCATCCAGGACCACAAATACAGCCTCCAGACTCTCATCTCCCAGTCCCGGTCACAAATTCCCAAACTGGAACATTCCATATCTCTAGTCACAGAAGTCTCTGAAGCTCTGGAGAACAGGTCCAGACAGACAGAGGAGAGGGTGACACAAGTGTTCGATGAGCTGCTGCGTCTGCTGAATGAAAGGAAGTCGGAACTGCTCCAGGAGCTGGGGAAGGTGTACAGCAACAAGCAGCAGACGCTCCTGGAACAGCGTGAGACTCTGGAGAGCATCTTCGCCAGGATCAGCAACTGTGCAGACTTCACTGAGGAGACCCTGGACAATGGGAATGAGACAGAGATCCTTCTAGTCAAGAAAGAGATGTGTGAGAAGCTTCAGGAACTGGCTGATCTTGAGGTTCAGTTCCAGCCCGAGGAGAATGACTTCCTGACATTCGATGAAAGCTGCTTCCATGCGGTGGGTAAAACCTTCTCCAATCTCGGTGCTATTCAATCCAACAGTGCTGTTGCCTTTGAGACAGCTGCATCAGGGGAAGGCTTGAAGCAGTGCTATGCAGGAAGACCAATAGTGATCACGGTCTCTACGAAGGACAGGAAAGGAGATCTGATCTCTTGTGGATATGCCAAGATCTTGGCCGAGGTAACATGTCTAGAATCTCAAAATAAGATGGTGCCCATGATCACAGACCACAGAAATGGAACTTACGACTTGACTTTTACAATCAAGAGAGAAGGACACTACAGTCTGGACGTGATGCTGTTCAAGCAGCACATCAAAGGATCTCCATTCAAGATCAAATGCTTCCAGGGCACGGAGGAGGACCAGCTTGGCAGCTCCTCCAAGATTCCCAGGACTAGTGTTGTGAAACAAAAGGGTACGAAAAGACCATCAAGTTCAAGGTCACACGGATCTAATCGCCGCAGCAACCTGATTGAAGATGACCTGCTTTTCAAGGTCGGCAGTAAAGGTCGGAACAAAGGAGAGTTCACCAACCCCCAGGGTGTGTGCTGTGCCGAGGGGAAGATTCTCGTCGCAGACAGCAATAACCAGGTGGTTCAGGTGTTCTCTAACAAAGGCGACTGTCAGATGAAGTTTGGGGCACCCGGTCGAATGGCTGGGAAGATGCAGAGGCCTATTGGCCTGGCTCTGACAAGGAACGGGAACTACCTGATAGCCGACTACGATAACAAATGGGTGAGCGTGTTCTCGCCAGAAGGGAAGTACATCAACAAGCTGGGGAACGGGAAGCTACTCGGACCTAAAGGGGTGACGGTGGACAACAACGGACACATCATCGTGGTGGACAACAAAGCGAGCACAGTGTTCGTGTTCCAGTCCAATGGGAAACTTCTTCACAAGTTTGGATCGCGAGGAAATGACGAATGTCAGTTCGCTGGTCCTCATTTCGTAGCAGTGAACAACAACAATGACATCATTGTGTCGGACTTCCACAACCATTGTGTGAAGGTGTTTGACTCGGAAGGGTCATTCATGTTCAGCTTTGGGTCCAATGGTGAAGGGAATGGCCAGTTTAACGCTCCAACAGGAGTCGCCGTGGATAGTAATGGGAATGTTCTGGTGGCTGACTGGGGAAACTCTAGAATACAGGTAGGCAAAAAAAATATTGTAAAACATTTATTTAGACACAGGATACTCTATGACAAAAATAAATCTATTTAATTGGTGGTATTTTGTGTCCTATCATTTAATTGATGTTGGTATAAAGTTTGGTAAAAGAAATGTATAAAGATGTAGATGAAAATTTACATCTATAGCTTTCAGATTACATGGAAAATATCATTATAGACTGAACAACACTACTGGTAGACTGTGAAAATATCTAATTTTCCTGTCAGAGAAGAAATGGATAGGCAGTTAGCTTAGTCCAGCTAGAGTTATATGTTCCCTTACATAAATAAACAATTGTGGCTGGACTTTTTACATCATTCAGGTTTTCATCACACGATAAGCAAACCACTCAAAACTCACTCATTCTTATAATTTTAGTTTGTTTTCCTTTGATTTTTCAGGTTTTTGATGCCAGGGGATCCTTCCTGTCTTATGTGAACACCTCCGCAGACCCCCTGTATGGACCTCAAGGTCTGTCCATTAACAGCGACGGTCAGGTAGTGGTGGCAGACTCTGGGAACCACTGCATCAAGCTGTACAAGTACCTGCAGTGACACCTGTGTAGTGACACCTGTGTAGTGATACCTCTAGCAAGGGAGATAACTCATCTACAGATTCTCTGTATTGGATCCCTAGCGGTTATAACCATCGCCAGGGATGGACTATAGGAACCATTGCATAAATCTGTACAAATACAGGCAGTGACATCTGTAGTAAGGGAGACAACCCATTTACAGAAGCTCTGTATGCACTCCAAGGGATATGCTTAAAATCATTACCAGTGATGGACTGGCAGATTCTGGGAACCATTTGCATCAAGCTGGTCAAGTATCTGCACCTGTGTAGTGAAAGCTGTAGTAAGGGAGACAACCTATCTATATATCCTCTGTATGGACCCAATGGGTTGTCCACTATAACATACCAGTGACAGACAGGGTATTTGGAGCAGAATCTGTGGACTAGTGCATTACCCTGGTAACAGTTCCTGCAGTGACACCCTTACATTGTGTCACCTGTTGGAAGGGAGACGACTCTAGCTGGCTTCAGAACATCAGTCGGCAGGCATGTGATCTCTGAACCACAAAGCGAGAATACCTCAAATATGTACACATTCTCAAAGTATGTAGGAGGTTAGAAAAAAAAGGTGAAAATTCTAAGAATGCTCTATAATTGATGTAGTCTTTAAATTAAAAGTGCTTTTTGTTGTAAGGTCTAATCCAGTGCATCATGTAGTGTAACACACTGGATACTAGCCCACACATTGCTTTATATATACAGTGAAATACATGCAGTATCCCATGGGTTGCCCACGATGAGTTTGACCTTGTAGAGATGCATCAGTTTCTTGCTGTGGATGACAATGAACACCGTATAAGGATCTGTGTGATATCATCTGAATCATTCGCTGATCCAGAAATACTAGTAGCAACTGCCTATATACAATTGTACATGTGTTTTCACCTACTACCAGTGATTGTGATATCATTCCATTTATACTCTTACCGCAAACCTCCTCACAAACATGAGATGCAATTTGATGTTTTCAGCATGCTAATTATGCATAATGCGAAGTGATGCAATTTTCCAGCAGTACCCAACAATGATGTTGGTACCACTCTTTTTCAAGATGATTACATGATATGTCTTTATGTCATAATAAGTGAATTTTTCTTTTCTTGTTGAAGCTGTAACCAAATGAGCATAGCATTAGGATTAATTAATTTTTAATAAATAGCTAATAATAATGCAGTGCCTCAACCTTATGAAAGATCTGATATAATTTCGCTGAAGTATCTCATGTTATAAAACTGAATGAAATGTTATTGAAGATATTCTCAATATATTGTCATTCGGTCTTTAAAAGTCAGTATTATGTTCATGCATATGCCATTTTTTACATTATATCATGTTCTCATGAGATCCAATAACAATAATTAGCTAATTTGTATAGTTTGAACAAAGTAACACCTAAGACTAGATTTTAAATGTTTCTAATCTTTGAAGCATTCATATAATATTAGACCAAAGATGATACTCATACACCTTGATTGCTCTGGGGCTCAACCCATTCTTGTGTTAGTTGTATTACTGGGAGGAGAGCCTGGAGCAGTTATTTCATGGGAAAGTTAAAGGTCTTCACCTGTTCCAAATATTTATTATGTTCAAAGTGTGCATTTAATTTTAAATATAAAATATGTTGGTTTTTTTCAAAATTAAATATTTCAATATTGTGTTCAACATATCAATGTTTGATATATCGCTATTGAGTAAGTGATAACATTCCAGTAGATTACAAAATCAGTTAAGTTTCCATCAATGCTTTGACCATATGATAGGACATAGGTCGAGATACTCTACCTCCATAGTACAGCTGATATAACGGTCAGAGTTTCTCGGCCTAGATATGACCATACATCCAGACACATGCCAATGATTGTTGTTCATAAATATACATAACAAGATGTTCAATGTATTCAACTTCAAAATACATCATTGCTAATCGTAATTCAGTATTAATATTGATGTTGCTTCATGCACTGTTGAAATAGTGCTATGTAATACACCTGTATGTGCTGGTAAACCTTTACTGTAAATCCGAAATATCGAATGAATTGTTTCGGAGATAAAAGCTATGGATATTTATGAAACTGAATGAATGTTACTGTTTGCAAACGATGGCATTACACGCTTTCCATAATTAGCTTGTATGTCATAATTAATTGATGTACATTCATATTACCAGGTCTGTTCTGTTAGTCCAAGAACGTTTTCCATAACAAACCAAATATACATGGTCAGGGCTGCAGCTATTAACGCGAGTGTAATGGAATATGTATACTTATATGAAGGGAACACTTCAACCATTCCATGTATCCAGTTGTATGGTATACCTGTTGTGCCATATTTCCACAAATCTGTACACAACAGAATCCAACAGTCTGCTTGCTATTGGTCCATACAAGAGTCGTGGTATGTGTTTGGCATCTGTGTGATCAATGTTGTCTTTATGCTGATATTTATACGAATACGTGATGGCCAAGCCTAATATGAGCACAGTGTTGCAATGCTGAATAAAATCATACTTCATGGTAATTTGTTAGTTAATGTGTTAGTTATGATAATGTGTGCACCAATCCAATTACCAAAAAAATATATGCTCAGAATCTGTCGAGTGTTGCTATGACCTGGGTATTCTTTCACGAAGTTCTCCTATCCACTAAGACCACAGCGCTCTCTTTGCCGATAGCTAATGCACTGAAAAGAGAGCGCTATGGTCTCTTAGTGGATAAGAAAGCGTTGTGAAAGGATACTCAGGTTTAATATTGAGAATTGTTATATTGAGGACAGTCGATATTCAGAAGGCAACCTTCATCAGTGACATATTTGGAAATTCATCAAATCAAGAATCGGATCTAGCCTTTCACTCCCAAGATAAATGTACATGGAAAGTCTTTTCGCTAGACATAGCATGCACAGCTACATGCCTTTGTAATAGTCCTGGATCGTCAGTACATACGAGATTCTAATGAAATTGCACAGTAAATTTGATAAATGCAGCCATCTATGGTTCGTCGAGCCGCCGTACTCGGTAATAGCTCTAATGTACAGGTAGTGGAGACCGTATATTTCGATAAAGGATAGAGTGAAGGTAATCTATTTCTGCAATTTGCAAGCAATAATATGATCAGTTTTCCTCTACAAACCGTAAAAATAAAAATCTACACGTTATATATTTTTTTATTCTGGAAGTATTGGAATATTATTATTATATAATGTTCCGAGACGGACAGCTGATACTGTAGTTATCCACTCACCTCAAACCACGCTCATAGAGCTGCTCAAACCACAGCGATAGTTTACAACAAAGTACGTAGTAGAATGTGTATCACCAAAATAAGTAATAGTTTATGTGGTATGTAAGATATTTTAATATTGAAATTAAATTGTATGCATGTATCATCATTGCATAAATCCATACGACCCATTACTGGCATTAAACCAAGTGTAATAATGGCATGCACCTGCGTACTATAATACACACAATCATTGGTCCGTCAGTACCAGCTGGTATTTGCTGGTTACTGCGACATTCGGCGCTACAGATGTTGCGGGTTTCTCCCTCTCCTAAACGTTGTGGGTTTTTCCTCTCCTAAACTGACAAGCCGTGATAGTTATATACGTGAAATAATCTTGAAAGCGGCTCCAAATCACAATTAAATAGCTATTTTACAATATACACTGGATCCGAAGGTAGGCCGACGTCATGTGTAGACATTTCCTCTTGTCATCTATAACAGTTACATGACACTACCTGAATTATTGCCGTAATGAAAGAACAATAACACATAAACAAAAAATGAAAAGGGGAGGTGTATTTATAGCAAATAAAAATGTAGATATACAAATATAATATTGCAAAATGTCAAGTCATAATGTACATAACAAATGTTCATGGTTTTCACATGCATGTAGTAACATCGGTTGGTAATTAAAACTCCTAATTACTTTAATCACAATTCTCACCGTTTTATTTTCTGCCAGGTCGGATAGTCATGTTTAGCCATATAGAAATATTGTAAACAAAGCCACAAGTGTAAACCTATCTCAGGTTTGCTTCTCAAAGTTGTAAATGTAATATATTTTATAGCAAACGCGCAGATATTATGCACATTATTTTCTGCGATACTCACTCCGTGAACATTCTAATCAATGTTTTAAACAATTTATAAATCATATGCGTTCAAATGATAAAACATTTCCGATAATATTGCACCCTGTAAATTCCTATAATCGATGAAGCACCAACTGATGGATAATCTAACCAACCAGTGCACGTACAATACTATTTATGTCAAGTAACCATGGTATTCGCGATATCTACCAATCAACAATACTTTCTAGAAAACAGCCATATCGTGAAACAGGTGTACTTGAGACTTAAGTGCAACTGATGATTTCCAAGTATAAGCAAAGGCTAAGCTTGAGCATACTTGACATACACACACACGCACGCACGCACACATACACACACACACACACACACACACACAGCAACTCGCTTACATTCCACACCGTGACTAGCCACGCTGTCATCGGTGGCCAACATGTGATCCAATGTCCGCGCAATACTACCTCTAAACTCTTTATAGCCAGTTTTGAATTTGCAAAGTCAGCAGATGTTTATTTGTCTACCGCTGCTACAATTGACTTGATTCCATGGCCGTCACGGCCATCTTTGTTTTCCGTTTGAGTGACAGTCTTCTGAGCACCTTTCCACGCCTAATCTCGTCCACTATGTTGTCTACAATCTTCTTCTTTTCGTATATCAGCCCGTCTTTTGTAGCGCCTGAAACATGCACACGTACATTACACAATACCGGAAATGCCGATGGAAATCTAAAATATGTTACTTCTTCAATAGTTCTTCTAAAATAAATACCCAATGTCATTATTCAATTATGAATCCACTTGTCCGCTACAAACTGACTAGCGAAGTTAGAATAAATCATTGTCCACTTACTCCTCCTCCTGCAAGCCAGTTCCTCCTGAGCTTTTCTTCTCTTTTCTTGTCTGTCTACTTGAAGACGTCTAGCCTCCAACTCCTAAAACATCCCCGGGGGAAAAAACGACAGCAAGTTGCTACAATCTGTCCTAAATAAATGAGACATCAAGTAAGAAGGAACACTACCTACCGTATTTACAATCATAATTTAAAAACCTCCCACTGATATATCATAGGATGGTCACTAAGAGTTCCGATTTATTCCCCGGTGTTAGTACATTAGTGTTAGCATGGACGGTGGTCAGATGGGCTGGAAGGTCCATAGGTACATTGGTGTTAGCATGGACGGTGGTCAGATGGGCTGGAAGGTCTATAGGTACATTGGTGTTAGTATGGACGGTGGTCAGATGGACTGGAAGGTCTATAGGTATATTGGTGTTAGCATGGACGGTGGTCAGATGGGCTGGAAGGTCTATAGGTACATTGGTGTTAGTATGGACGGTGGTCAGATGGACTGGAAGGTCTATAGGTATATTGGTGTTAGCATGGACGGTGGTCAGATGGGCTGGAAGGTCTATAGGTACATTGGTGTTAGTATGGACGGTGGTCA
>JAUTBQ010171036.1:0-25956 GCA_032361185.1 Lepetodrilus ovalis | reverse complement strand
GTTTTTCGATAAAAACTTTCATCTTCAATCGAATCATTAATGCGCACCAGATCCTGCATCTGAATATTGCCGCAGCCAATCGTAAAATGCCCCACTTCAGAATTTCCCATTTGACCTTTTGGTAGGCCAACAGCGCGCCCTGATGCGGTTAAAGTAATATGTGGGTTATGCCCAAAATAGCGATCAAGATTAGGTGTATCCGCTTCATAAACAGCATTATGCTTTTTACTGGGATTAACACCAAAACCATCAAGAATAACAAGCAAGGTAGGACAACGAGGTACGGAAATTTTATTCATATTGAGTAGGTAATAACTGAATTGATTGCGATGGGATGCAATAATACATTGAAAGAGACCTTTGCACGAGAGATATGACGGATAAAAAAGGCTTGAATTTCCCATGTTTTGTCTAAAAACTCAGCTAACAGCCCAACGATTAGCTAATTTTTTAGACAAATTCTGAAAATCAAGCTCTTTTCTATCTCACCATCCTTTTGTGCCAAGGTTTTTGAAAGTTAATTTATAACCCTCTCTTAACCCACTCTGCTTGAGCTGATCAATGAAGCTGATAGATACACATTGCCACCTTGATTTTTCTGTATTTGATAATGACAGAGACCAACTAATAGAAGATGCAAAACAAAATGGAGTGTCACAAATTATTGTCCCAGCAGTTAGCCAACAAAACTGGAAAGAGGTTAGCGCTATTAATGACGAGTATGAGTGGGTAAAGGTTGCCTATGGTCTGCACCCCCTGTTTATGCATCTACATCAATCAGCTGACATTGAGTTGCTAAGAAAAAAACTTAAGGAAAAAGAATGTGTTGCTATTGGGGAATGTGGGCTTGATTTCTATATCAGGGATGCAGACAAGCCGCTACAGATTGAGTTTTTTGTTGATCAATTAAAACTTGCCTGTGAGTTTTCCTTACCTGTTATTATCCATGCACGAAAATCTTTAGATATTGTTTTGCGTGAGCTTCGACGATTTCCACAACTCACAGGATCAATTCATAGCTTTTCAGGAAGTGAACAACAGGCAAAACAGTTAATTGATTTAGGTTTTTATTTGGGCTTTGGCGGACCAATCACTTATACTCGCGCGACAAAATTAAGAAAGCTTGTTAGCTATTTACCGCTCGAGTCTATTTTATTGGAGACGGATTCACCGGATCAACCAGATTCTACGCATTTTGGTGAACGAAATGAACCCGCACATCTACCAATTATCGCTCAGACAATTGCTGATCTACAAGGTATTGATATTAAGAATGTTGCCGAACAAACATTCATAAACACGAAACAATTATTTAATTTATGAAGACTTTTACAACTATTTTTATGGCTTTGGCTATCTTTGCAGGATTAGTTTTGGCTCTTACGCCGTTTGTGGCTGATAAATTTTTTCCTGTACCTAAAAATCAAGTCAGACAAGCTAAACCAGAGGTCGCTGCAAATGCACTTAAACAGTGGTTTAACTCTCCTGATGCATTATTTACCGATGTTCAGGCTCTGAATAATAGTTCTGCTGAAAAACGCACTTCATGGTTTTCCTTTAGCGTTGGGCGTAGACCTGTTGAAAAATATATTATCGATAAAAAACTTCAACAAACTAATCTTAATAAAGACCAATTTAAAGCATATTTTTTTACAACAAAGCGCCCTGCAAGCTGGTGGCAACCTGAAGCAATTAATCAAAAAACTTTCTTCGCCGGAGTAGATCAGGGAAGAACTGTCTCTCTGATATATAATCCCGACTCAAAACGTGGCGTATTAGTCACTACAACTAAATAAACAAAATCATGTCTACATCTTCTTCAAAAAAAGTAATCTTTGCCGCTTTAGCAGGTAATTCACTTATCGCTATCACTAAATTTATTGCATCTTATATTACTGGCAGTTCAGCCATGTTATCAGAAGGCATACACTCATTGGTTGATACGGGAAACCAAGGGTTGTTACTCTATGGCATGAAACAGGCAGATAAGCCTGCGAGTGAAGAATTTCCTTTTGGGCATGGCAAAGAAATCTATTTTTGGAGTTTTGTTGTTGCAATAATGGTATTTGCGTTGGGTGCAGGTGTTTCTTTGTATGGCGGTATCAAACATGTCATTCACCCCTCTGAATTAGAAAACCCATTGGTTAACTATATCGTATTAGGCTTAGCAATTCTGTTTGAAGGCGCATCTTTTATTTATGCACTTAAGGAGTTTAAAGAAGTTAAAGGACAACTAACTTATTTTGAAGCACTGAAACAGGGAAAAGACCCCTCTATTTTTGTTGTTCTATTTGAAGATGGTGCGGCACTACTTGGCTTGTTTGTTGCCTTAGTTGGAATTTTTCTTGCTGAACTTACGGGAATTGCAATTTTTGATGGTATTGCATCCATTGTCATTGGAGTCATACTTGCAATTACTGCTACTTTATTAGCGAGAGAAACCAAAGGTCTATTAATTGGAGAAAGTGCTGACCCTGAGATTGTAAAAGCCATTAAAGATATGGTTGACCAAATTGACCCTATCGAACGCACCAATGAAGTATTAACCATGCACATGGGACCTAATTACATTTTAGTTAATGTCAGTGCCGACTTTGCACCTAATGCATCCTCTGATGAAGTTGAAGGTTCTATTGCAGAATTAGATAAACGAATTAAAAAACGTTTCCCGAATGTAAAGAGAATTTTTGTTGAAGCTGAATCTAGAGAACATTTCTTAGTGACACATGAAGAAGAGATGAAACTTTAACTTATTTTATTTAAACCAGTTAATCTTAATCTCACGATCAGCCCAGTGATAGCTATCGTTAGCACTTCCGCAACCACCACAAGAGCTACCACAGACGGCTCCCTGTGTTTTCACCTTCCCTTTGCTGATCCAGTATTGAAGCGCCAGTTTGGCGGCTTCTTTGCTAATATCAAAATGGGTCGCGACATCACTGAGCGATGATTCGCCACGACGTTTTATATAGTTTCTGATTTCGCCAAGTTTCATCCAGAGTATCCTGCCTGAGTCTTAAAAACTTTATTATTTTGTTTATCTCCAACAAGCTTAAAAGCATAGATAGCACCAAATAGCAGTGTTAGTAAGCCTATTGTCCACAGCGATGATTGCAATGGGTGTCTTGTAAAAGTTGCTAATTGATAAAAAATTACTGATGTTGAATAGGCAAGCCCTGTACTCCAGCTTACCCCCAGTATTGTCCAGCCCGCCCCTGTTTCACGTAGCATTGCGCCAGTGGCAGCAACACAAGGAAAATAAAGAAGGATAAATAGTAGATAAGCAAAAGCACCAATTTTTCCATCAAAGCGCTTATGCATAGCGCCAAAAGTTGAAATGTCCACACCCTGTGCCTCTGCGGCTACTTCACTATTTTTACTGTCTGCTACACTTGATAGACCTAATGGATCACCAAGACTATGCATCGCTGCACTAAGATTATCTGGGATAGTTTGTAACGCAGCCTTTAAACTGGCAGATAAATTAAAGGGAGCTTGTTCTTGTCGTGATTCACCAATGGGTTTATCAATTTTTGAATAGAGTGCATCAAGTGTTCCTACAACCACTTCTTTTGCCAATACCCCTGTAATAATCCCGACAGTTGCTGGCCAGTTATCCTGTGTGATTCCCAAGGGTTTAAAAATGGGGGTGACAGCTTTTGCTGTGGCACTAAGCACTGATTTTTCTGAATTATCATTACCAAAGCTAAGGTCTGTGCCCAATGAATTGGCAATATTAATGAGTGCAACAACAATAATAATAATTTTTCCCGCACCTAATACAAAACCTTTAAGTTTATTCCAGGTGCTTAGTAAAACATTACGTATGTTTGGCACTTGATAGGTTGGCAACTCCATAAAAAAGTCATCCGCTTCTCCTTTTAAGAGCGTTTTACGCATGACTAAGCCTGTTAGGGTAGCGAAGAAAATACCAATTAAATAAAGTAGAAAAACAATATTTTGGCCACCAACGGGGAAAAATGCTGCCGCAAAAAGCGCATACACTGCTAGTCGCGCACCGCAAGACATAAAAGGAGACATTAAAACGGTGATAATCCGTTCTCGCATATTATCCAGTGTACGAGTTGCCATAATGCCTGGTACATTGCAGCCAAAACCTACAATCAAAGGAACAAATGCTTTTCCAGAAATCCCTAAGCGACGCATTAAATGATCCATTACAAAAGCAGCACGCGACATATAACCCGATTCTTCAAGTACCGTCAGGAATAAAAATAGCGCGCCAATAATAGGGATAAACGTTGCAACCACTTGAATGCCACCACCAATGCCATTTGCAAGCAAGGTTGTTAGCCATTCGGGTGAGCCAATACTACTAAGCACAGCACCTAATCCATCCACAAATAGTGCCTGCGCACTTTGATCAAAAAAGTCTATCAAAGCACCACCGATATTAATGCTAAACGTAAACAGCAAATACATTAAAGCAAGAAAAATAGGGATGCCTGTCCAACTTCCCAGAACCCACTTATCCATTTTATCAGAGCGCGTTCTGCTCACCTTGCCTTGTTGTTTTACGATGCTCTTTGCCATCTCTGTGGCTTGTTCAAAACGTACTTCAGCCAATAGAAAATCTAGGTCTTCGCCTGTTTGATTTTCAACTTTTTGTTTATGTTCACTATCCTCTTCCTGTAAAAACTTTAAAGCCTCTACACGATTGCTGTTATTTGCCTGTTGAATATCACTGAGGGCAGCTTCTACAGGTGGGCTATAGACCAATTCTAAAGCATCATGTTCAGTAATACTGCTTCTGCTGCTATCGAGAACAATTTGGTGAAGCTTTTCCGCTGTTTGTCCCTTTTTTAAAGAAATGGGAACGACCTGACAATCAAGTCGCTTAGCTAATGCGTCAACATCTATTTTCATGCCACGCTTATCGGCAATATCCATCATATTCAGCAATACAAGCGTAGGTACACCAAGTTCACGTAGTTGAAGAGTGAGATAGAGTCCTCGTTCTAGGGTGCTTGCATCTACAATATTAATAAAAAAATGATGCGGATTGTTTATCACAAACTGACGTGCAATACGCTCATCTTCAGAGACATCAGAATAATCCAGTGAATAGGTGCCAGGTAAATCAACAACATGGATAGTATCGTCGTTATGATTAAAGAAGCCTTGTTTATGCTCGACTGTTACGCCTGGCCAGTTCCCCGTGCTTTGACGTGCTCCTGTTAGTAAGTTGAATAAGGTTGTTTTGCCCGCATTGGGATTACCGACTAATACAATTTCAAGGCTAGCAGCAGAATCTACTAGAGGCTTATCATTATCATTGCAACATGCTTTTGCCACGTTTATTCACCTGTATTTTCAGAAACCAGAATTTTATTGGCAATGGAACGCCCTAGGCTAATACGATTATTATTCTGTGCAAGCACCATATCTCCGCCACGATTACGTAATATTTCAAGACAGGAACCAACACCAATCCCCAAGCCTAGAAGGCGTAGTTGAGTTTTACTGTCAGTCTTAACTTTTTTTACTAGAACCAGTGCTGTTTCTTTAAAACCTGCTAAAGGAGTTGAATTGATCATTATGTGCTAGCCATATTATCTAAATAAGAATTGTTCTCAATTGTATAGGCAAGAATATCTAAATGCAAATGATTCTCGTTTGTAATTGTGATATAGATCAAGTTTTGAATACCTCTGTGCAAGAAATGTAAAATTCTATTCCAATATTATGAGACTTTTGGAATCATCAAACATTAAGATCCAATAAATCCATGGACTTACTTCGGCAGCTTTCAAGCAAATTGGCAATAACATCTTCATCGGTTAATGCACGTCCAATTGCCACAGCGCCAATCATCATTGCTGTTGTGGCTAATATATCATCTTCTTTATGTTTAGGATTATTCTTTAGCTGCATTTGAATGGTTTTATTTAAATGCTTAAACATGCGGGTGTATGTGGTTTTCACTTCTTCCTCATTATTTGCAATATCAGTTACCAGAAATGCTAAAGGGCAAGGCGACATTTTCTGCTCAATATGTTCTTTACTTAAATAAGCAAAGAGCAAATCTTTAGTCCATTCCTCATTTGTCATGCCCTCTGGCTTAACATTCATAATGCGACTTTTTCTTGCACCTGCAATAATCGCTTTTGAATAAACGGCTTGTTTGTTTTTGAAATGCGAATAAAAAGCACCTCGCGTTAAACCCGCATCTTTCATTAATTCATCAATGGATACCTGGTCAAAGCCTTTGGTGGAGAATAGTTTTATCGCGCTATCCAGAATTTTTTGATAGCTTGCTTGTTTATGTGATTTGGAATAGGGCATTTTGATTTAAAAGCACAGCAAAATTTGCTATACCCACCCCCCCCCTTTTTTAACAATTTTGGCAATCAGCCCCTCAATAAAAGGCTCCATTGCCGGTAATTCAAGATCAGATTCACGCTGTTTCACTCCCCACATTGGCTCAGGGAAGAAACTGTCTCCTTTAAAACGCGCCATAATATGCCAGTGAACCTGTGGAAGATAATTGGCAAATGAAGCAATATTAATTTTTTCAGGTTGATAATAGC
The DNA here is from genome assembly GCA_032361185.1 of Lepetodrilus ovalis. NCBI lineage: Eukaryota > Metazoa > Mollusca > Gastropoda > Lepetellida > Lepetodrilidae > Lepetodrilus > Lepetodrilus ovalis. The sequence goes on along the minus strand of JAUTBQ010171036.1, from coordinate 19,405 downwards.
TCAGCATCTCATGTTCAATAAGATCAAGTAACGCCCAGATCTGTGCTCGCGTATTTGAATCACAATCAGTCATCTCTTTGCATTGTTTCTGTGCAAAAATTTTAAGCCAGGGTATTTCAGAATCTTCAATTTCAATGCGAATATCATTGTTTTCGTAAATAACGCCCATAGCAGCCTCAATCTGTGAAAAAAGAGCATTATAAGCCAGTCTTTTAATATGTTGTTGAACATATAAAACAATTATTTATTCTTGCTGATTTTTAGGAGAATTTTAATGACACAAAAAGTTGCAATTCTATTGCCCATGCTAGGCATGATTTTTTTAACCTTTGGCGTAATGATCTGGATGTTAAAGCTTCGCTATCGGGCTATTCGCAAAGATGGCGTAAACCCACGATATTTCAGACTTAATAAAGGCGCTAAGCTGCCTGATTATCTTCTCAAAGTCACACAGCATTATGAAAATTTGTTAGAAATGCCGATCTTGTTTTATATCGCAATTCTGTTGGTTATAGCATTGAACTTAGGCGATACTCTTTATATTATTTTGGCTTGGCTTTTTTTATTCTTTAGACTCATCCATACAGCAATTCACACCAGCTACAACAACGTCACACATCGAAAGAATATCTTTATTATTAGTACCTTAGTGCTTATTACTTTATGGGTTAAAATTACTGTCAATATAATTGAATTTTGATGTAAACAGATTAACACGTCCTAAAACTGTTAATATACCACCCCCCCCTTTTTTACACTTTTTCTAAACAATGCGTCATAACTATACCTCAGGAAACCTGTCAGCCCACCTTATCAAGCTGGCAGGATCAATGATGCTGTCATTACTTTCTGTTTACAGTATTGGGCTTGTTGATATTTATTTTCTCTCCCAGCTAGATGATGAATCAATTCTCGCGGCTATGGGTACAGTGAGTGTTATATTTCTGCCCTTGGTTGCCGTATCAACTGCATTTGCCCATACCGTGAGTATTCTTGTCGCCCGCGAAATTGGCAGTAACAATATAGAGAAGGCATCCAAAGCAACCTCCAATTTATTTGTTTATGGCTTGATCTTTACTGCGCTTGCCGCAGCACTACTTTTTGTCTTTCTAGCTCCCATTGTGGATTCATTTGATATATCAACAGAAGCTGCAAATAATGCCAAATACTATATTACGTTGATGTTACCGTCGAATGTACTCACCACGCTTTGGCTCATGTCTAACTTTGTTTCCAGAGCCATTGGCGACATGAAAAGCCCAATGATATTCACACTGATTGGTTCTGCTAGTAGTATTTTATTGGCTATAATATTTGCTACTTTTTTTGAATATGGGCTATTTGAATCCTTCTTGGCAATTACAATAGGCCGAATCATTGGACCTTGGTTAATGATTCGAAAATTATTAAAGAACCCTCTTAACGTCCGTTTTCAGTGGCGTTTTATCAAAGCTGAATACCTACACACAATCGTAAAATATTATATACCTATTCTGCTTTCCAATTTAATACTGCCAATATCAGCCTTATTTATTATGTATATATTAGCAAGTTACGGAGATTCAGTCGTGGCAGGCTACACGGTAATAACAAGGTTAACAGGAGTCGTCTTCTGCATTGCGCTAGTCATACCTGGGGTAGTTTCTCCCATAGTCTCGCAAAATTATGGTGTAAAAAACTATGATCGAATACTCAGCACAGCCTTAAGATGCTCAGGCTTATCTTTTCTTTATGTCGTTTGCGTTGCCATTATTCTATATTTTTTACGAGAGCAGATTACACAAGCGTTTCATCTCACAGGAAATGCCGCAGATATTCTAGCGTTTTATCTAAGCTACATTAGCACATCATTCATATTTACAAGTATCTTTGCCTGCTCAACAGGCGTTCTAAACAGCATAGGAAAACAGAACCTATCGACAAAACTGGTGGTATTTAGAGCGTTATTTTTGATAATGCCCTTTGTATACCTTGCCACAATTATTGGCAATCAAAACACAATATTAATGGCTGAATATGCTTCTATTACAGTGTCAGCCGGTATTACCTATTACTTTGCGATAAAGGCAGTTCAGGGTTTAATGGAAAAATCTAGCAATTATTTGGATTAGGGGGGCGCTAGATAAAAAGTTTGGGATATGTACTATGATTCAAGATGGATGCTCTAAATAATCAAAACGGAATGGCGCCTTGATTGATAGTAAACAAAAAGCCATTAATCCGAACATTTTACGTGATCAGCAATTGATAATTTAATTTAAATATCAATATGATACAAAGGAATAACTGTCTGCGCTTATAACATGTTAAATCGACCATATTAATCATGAAATATATCAATATATTAGTTTTTTTCAAACTAGCTGGAGTAATGCTATTTTACTTCATGCTGGTGAATTTGGGCAATGCCGCTAACCTGCTTGTGAATATACAGGATGCTAAGCAGGCATTGTTGAAGGATAGTGTTGTTTATCTTGAGGCTTTAGATCCTAGAGTAAGTGCCCAGCAACAGCAAAAGTCACCTCCCAAGAAAGGTTTTATCCGCCAGCGAAACAAGACTTATATCCCTTTTGTTTCCGTATTTCAAAAAGGTACAGCAGTGAGCTTTGTTAATCAGGATAGGATTAAACATCATGTTTATTCTTTTTCTAAAGCCAAAAAATTTGAGATAAAACTCTATTCTGGAAAACCTCCTAAGTCGACTTTATTTGATAAGCTTGGGGTAGTAACTTTAGGCTGTAATATCCATGATCATATGCTGGCCTATGCCTATATTGTTAATACTCCTTTTTATGCTATTTCTGCCGCCAATGGTAAGGCAGTGCTAAGAAATATTCCAAATGGAAAGTATCGCTTAAAGGTCTGGCACCCCTATTTCAAGACAGGTAGAGCTCTTGAAAAAATCATTACAATGCCACTAAAAGGAAATAATGTCTTCTTTCGGCTTCAGATGAAACCACACTGGAAAAAAATTCTTAAAAAACGTCTAACTGCCCGTAAAGATAATAGTGATGATGATAATTATCTGTTTTAACCAGCATTTATGATTGGTCTAAGTAGTTTTAGAACCCAATTATTATTGCTGGTTATCGGTTTGTTTAGTCTGATTCTGTTGGCTGTGTTTATCGCCGTTAGTCAGGCAAACAAAAATAATGCACGGCAGCATATTGAAGAGACTTTGAGTATTACTGCTGTTGCTTTTCAACGAAGCCTGACAGTACGAAATCATATTTTAATGGATAAGGCACGCTTATTATCGGGTGATTTTGCTTTTAAGGAGGCGGTTGCTACCAATGACTATGTCACTATTCTGTCGGTGCTTGAAAACCACCGACGGCGTGTCCGCGCTAGCGTTATGATGCTAGCTGATCTAGAAGGAAAACTTATTGCAAATACCCTGCATCCAGAACTTGCCCAAGCTAAATCAGGTGTATGGTTGCTCCAGTCTATGCAAAAAAAAGCACAAGAAAGCATGGAAGGTGAGGCAGGCGGTATTCAGTTGCTGGATGGAAAGCCCTATCAGCTTGTGTTGATGCCTCTATATACGCCAGAACCAAGTGCCTGGCTTGTGATTGGGTTCCGCATTAATGACCGTTTCAGTCAACGTCTGGCAGAACAAACAAATTCACAAGTGAGCTTATTGTATAAAAATGATAAAACAGACTGGCAGTTACTTTCGACAACGCTTAATGCGGATTTACAAAATAGCTTACTCACAAATATCCAGAAGATAATGGATGCTAAAAGGTCGAAACTTGATCAGGTAATAGATATTTCGTTGCAAGGTGAGCAATACCTGTCTATGGTTTTGGCGATTCAGGGCTCTGCCAAAGGTAAAACACTGGCGGTATTACAGCGCTCCTTGTCACAAGCCTTGATTCCATATTTACGTCTTAGAGATATTATGCTTATTTTATTTGCGATCGGGCTTTTGATTGCAATTATCAGTGCATTTGCCATAGCACGAAATCTGGGAAGACCTCTGGAAGCGCTAACACACTCAGTTAAACGAATAGATGAAGGTGATTATAAGAATCCTGTTCTGTTAAAACGAAGTGATGAACTGGGAACATTGTCAACAGCTATTAAGCACATGACCCAGGGATTGATGGAACGTGATCAAGTACGAGATCTGCTTGGTAAAGTGGTTTCCCCTGAAATTGCAACAGAATTACTCAGCAAGAAGATTGAACTGGGTGGCGAAGAGCGCACTGCAACTATACTATTCTGTGATATTCGCGGCTTTACCAGTTTGTGCGAACATCGAAATCCCAAAGAAATTCTAAGTTTGTTGAATCGCTATCTTAGTCGCATGAGTAGCGTAATTGAAATGCATCATGGTGTAATCGACAAATATATTGGTGATGCAATCATGGCTTTGTTTGGCGTACCAATAAGTATGAAAAATAATGGTGAGCATGCCGTAAAATCGGCGATTAAAATGACCAAGGCTCTACAGACTTTAAATATACAACTAGAAAAAGAAGGCATAAAAAGCTTAAAAATTGGAATTGGGGTAAACACAGGTAAGGTGGTTGCTGGTAATATGGGAGCGCCTAACAGACTTAATTATACCGTGTTGGGTGATAGCGTAAATTTGGCCTCACGGCTGGAAAGCTTAACCTGCTATTTTGGAGTACCTGTCATTGTCAGTGGTGCAACTGCAAGAAATTGCATATCAGTACAATTTAGAGATTTGGGTTTTGTTCAAGTAAAAGGAAAAGTTGAGAATATCAGAATCTTTGAGCCACTTTGTTTAAAGCAGATGTCTGAGGCTGATTCTAAACGTTTGCAAATCTATCACAAGGCATTGAAAAATTTCAGAAAGCAGCGATGGGATATTGCCCAGAAACAGTTTCAAGATTTACTTATGTCAGCTAATGATGCAGAGAAAGAAAAATACTCGGTGCTATATCAGCTTTATCTGAATAATATCCAGAGCCTCCGTAAGAAACAAAATTTAAAAAACTGGCAAGGCGAGCTGGTGTTTTCGCATAAATAGTTGAATACACTCTTCACGATCAAGAATACCACAACATTTCCATCCATCGACTTTATTTGTATAACGCATAATTCTTCAGTAGTCTTTGTCAGACGATAACAAAAATAAGAGCCAGATATGAAGAATCCACTTTGCCAATTTTTCTCCTTATTCATTCTTGTGTCGATGACGAGTGTTGTTTTCTCTGACACGACAATTGAAACTAATGTCTATAAGTTTACTTCAAAAAATGGAACTCCAGTTTTTAGCGATAAGGTTCCACCAAAAAGAAAATTTAAGAAAAAATCAATTTCAGTAAACCAGCCTGAGAAAAAAATAGAGAAAGAGAAAAAACTAACAGATCAAGATATCCAAAAAATGCTTGATAAAGTGTATGCACAATATGCTGCTAAAGATAAGTTATTCCACGATAGTATTTCAAATCATACTTTTGAAAAAAAACCTAAAAAGACAAGCTTAAAAGTTTGTAAAGGCTATAAAAAGAAATTTGATAAAGTGACTGAAAAAATGCGTATTGGATACACTGCAAGTGAGTATCGTGGGCTAGAAACAAAGCGAGTGAAATATCGTGATTTGCTTTTTAATGAGTGTAATAGCTTTGATTTAATATAGAAATATACATGTGATTTTTAATACCTAAGATACTAAACGTGCTCGCCAAGTAGCTGGTGGCATACCCACATGGCGTTTAAATGCACGACTAAATGCAGCCATACTATCGTAACCAACATCATTGGCAATTTGATCAATACTTTGCTGATGTTCATCCAGCAATTGGGTAGCAATATACATGCGCCACTTTGTTACATAAATCATCGGTGATTCGCCTAAGGTTTCGCTGAATCTTGCTGCAAAACGAGAAGGTGAAATGGTGACTTTTTCGGCAAGATTCTTTACCGACCATTTGTACCCTGGTTGTGCATGAATCACTTCTATTGCCCTACCAATAACAGGATCTTTCAGTGCTGATAGCCAGCCAATGGTTTGCTCTGATAAATTATCAATGTGGGTACGTATTGCCTCAGTACAGAGAATCTCTAGATAGCGCTGTAGTACATAACTGCTCCCTGCCGAGCCTCTATGAAATTCTTGGGACATCAGGTTTATTACGCCATAGAGTCTTGGATGCTTATTTTGATTGTTTACAGTAAATTTTAGGATATTAGGCAGGGCAGATAATAATGGATTGAGTCGTGAATTATGCAAAAGAAATACGCCACAGATTAACGATGTAGCAGGAGCCTGTTCTCCACCCTTAGGAGCAAAAATATTCCCGCCTTCCTTCATAATCTCTTCAAAAGGAATAATCTTTTGCCCTTCACCTTGGGATAAGGTGTGACTCAAGCCAGAAAAGCAAACCGCCATTTGACCTGCTTCCACCACGGTGTTTTCAGCGCCATCTAACTCAATATTTATATAGCCACGCTCGACGAAGTGAAATGCAGCAATGCTAATATTTGTAGTGGTTTCAAGCAAATCATTTAAACGCCTGGAATTTGGTATTGAGACACCCCAAGGTGGTTGATACTTTTCCTGAAGTAATAAATTCCCTGAAATACGCATAGAATTTAACACTTGGCTTAAAGCATCGTTATCGCCTGAAAAAACGGATGATTCAGGTAAATATTCTGTCATTATTTTTGCCCACTTTCTCTTATTTGTTTAGCTTTGATTTACCACATTATGCTTTATAGGCATTACTCGCAATAGCTGAAACAATCTAATTATTGTCTATTTATACTGTACGTGACTAACCAATACTATTTGTTTGTAGTTGTTTCAGCAAAGAAAGAAGTGGTTTGGCACATATATCTACCAATCCAGGCTATGTAATATTTTCAGCAACTACTCAGCACGTTTAGATTTTGCTTCAGTTCAAGGCATTTTCGCACGGAAAATGTGAGCATATATAGAATATGTGACCATTTGAGTACGAAAATAATGCAGAAATGGAGCACAAGATGAATGTGCTGAGTAGTTACTATTTTCATACCAAAACAATTGAGAGAAATAATTATGACAAGCGAATTATACTGGCTAGTACTTACCATTTTATTAACAGCGATACTGTGGATGCCTTACATCATTAATCGTCTAGTTGAACAGGGAGTATTTAAAGCATTATGGGATCCTGATGGGGAAACATCGACTAAAGTTGCCTGGGCTGAGCGCCTAATGAGCGCTCATGTCAATGCGGTTGAGAATCTTGTCGTCTTTGCGCCATTAGTTATCATGACACATATTCTTGGAATGAATACGGCTTTAACAGCCAGTGCTGCCGTTCTCTATTTTTTCTCGCGCTTTGCACACACCCTATTATTTACCCTTCGTGTACCAATACTGCGAATCGTTGCATTTTTTGGAGGTTTTGTGGCACAAATGGTTTTTGTCTTTAATTTACTAGGCTGGATTTCTTAAGGCGGGTGGGTGATAGAACTATGAAAGCAAATCAAGTTGCAGTTGTCGCAGGAGCAGGTGAGACGTTAGGCTTAGCGCTTTGCCAGAAGCTTTTAAATGAGGGTTTTCTTGTGGCTGGGCTATCGCGATCGGCAAAGGCACAAGCCGAGCTTGGTAAAAACTATTTGCCTGTTCCTTGCGACTTAACAGATACAAAATCTGTCAATAATGCGATTACAAATATAGAGACAAGCTTGGGGCAGGTAAGCACTTATATCCATAATGCTGCCTACCTAGTCAATAGAAGCTTTCTTGAAACCAGTGAAGCAGACTTTTCAAATATCTGGAAAGTCTGCTGTTTAGGTGCATTTAATGGTGTTCAAAGAGTTCTGCCGAGTATGCTAGAAAAAAAGCAGGGGACGATATTAGTTACTGGCGCAACCGCATCCATTAAAGCAGGTGCAAATTTTTCCGCTTTTGCATCTGCCAAGTTTGCCTTGCGTGGATTGACTCAATCGCTTGCCCGTGAATACAGCCCTGCGGGTATTCATATTGCCCATATCATTCTTGATGGTGCAATCTGGGGGAAACAAGCACAGCAGTTTGGTAAAGAGGAATTTGACTGTTTAAGCCCAGGTAGTATTGCCGAAACGTATTACTACCTTATACAACAGCAGTGCTCTGCATGGACTCATGAAATAGATCTACGTACAAATAATGAGATATTCTAAGGAATGTGTATGACATAAGTTTGACAACTTTTCTAAGGCAGGATTTTTGTTTCTGCTGGTGTGATATCAAGAGGCGCATAGCAGGGCTACGTAACGATTGAGATCACGCCATCAGGGACAAAAAAACAAGTTAGATTGTCGAAGTTATTCCATTCACGTTCCTATGGAACTGCTCTGCTCAGCACATTCCTTACTTCATTTTCTTTTCACTTTCTTTTAGAGAATTCACAAGCGAGGTTAATTGATCTTTGCCTATTTTAGACAGCAGTTTTTCATACAATTCATCCCCTAAATTTTCAAGAGAGCCTTTTAAATCTTGAGCTTTTTTTGTGGGATAAATATTTTGTTTTCGGGCATCAATTCCCTCTGCTTTCCTTACTAAGAGTTCCTTTTTTTGCAAGGCATCAATAAACCGGGTGATCGTTGATTTTTCTAATTTTAACTCTGATGCCAGATCTTTTTGGGTAATCCCAGGGTGAGACAAAACGACACGTAACATGTATCCGTGTGACGGAGAAAGACCTAACTTATTAAAAGCCACATTCCACTCTTTATTAACCAGGCGGGTTAAGGCATTAATATTAAAAAAAAGGCATCTATCGAACATTCATTGACCCTATTTTTTATGCATCATAAGGTCGAGTTTCTTGCATGGCAGGTCGCGTTTTAAATGACTCGTACCAGGTTAGCGCATTAGGGCAAACCGCTACCTGTGGACACTCAGAAGAATAAAGCATCGCCGGTAGCCTGAAATCTAAATAACCGATTGTAGAAGCTAACGCTAAATGGGCTAAAGAGATTTCTTCATCCATATCATTTAGTTCTTGGAAACCAGCTTCAATTGCTTCAAGTGAACGGAGAATCTCAGTAGACCAATTTGCAATAGAAGCCGTGGATTGTTCACCCTCAGGTCTTTTACGCTCCATGACTATATTATATGCCGCATCAGTCATGCCATCACTTAAAGCCTCCCAGCGTAGCACTTTCCACTTTTTATCATCGTTAGCGGGTATTAATAGAGGCTCATTATTAAGGCTATCGAGATAATGACAAATAACGGGGCTATCAAATAACGAGGACTCATCCTCAAGAATTAAAACAGGTATTTTACCTAATGGGTTAGCAGCAGTAAGGCTTGACTTGTCTTCTGCATAAGGATTAACCAAAATACTCTCAATTTGATTGCTTAACCCTTTTTCTATGATGACCATTCGTGCTTTGCGTGAATAGGGTGAAGTATTTGTGTAGTAGATTTTCATTTTTCGGGCTTTAAATAAATATATTAAATAGTAAAGTAACACAGATAAGGTTGTACATACAACCTTATCTGTGGTTCAGGTGGATTATCTTTTAACTCTTGCTCTTTTTGTTCTGCTTTTCGTTTTCGTTTTTCCAGTGCAGGGTCAACACCTGAAACAATTAAACCATAAGCTTTGGCTCGTTCTTTTCTCGCATCCGCTAAAGTAAAACCATTTATATTTTAACCGCCACACCATACCCCCTGAATGTAGCATGTGAAGATACAAGTCCTCACCATCATAAAGCTTGTATGATTTCTTTTTGGTTTTAGCATTCTTAATTTTTATATCTGTTAGTGCCATTGGGGTATGTTTTAAAACCTTAAATTTACATACCCCACAAATAAGGCGGATGTAAATAGTTTTTTTAGGACTATACAAGACAATGAGAGACTAAAAAAGGCATAAGAAAGCCCGTACTAGACGGGCTTAATAGATTTCCTAGGATTTTCTAGGACTTTGAATTGGTGCGATGGCCGAAGTCATACCAAGCTCACAAGCCCTTACACAATGCGTCTTGTAAATTTAATGCGCTTTTTTTACCCCACTTTTTACCCCAAAGGCTTGATAAAAGAGTTAGGCTTTTATATCAATATCCAGCTTTGGTAGTGCCTTTACTATCTTCATTGTTTCCAGACTAACGGTTATTACTCTTTGGAATAGCTTTAATGGATAACTGGCATCATTCATGGTTTCTATTGCCCAGTCATTTGCATCGTTGGTTATGCCACTTTTCTTGTCAGTTTTTACACCTTGTCTTTCCATTACCCACTCTAGGGCGGGTTTGCCATTGACTACATATTCATAGGCTTCTAGTGGTATGTTTGTCATGGTGATTTTTGGGTTATAGATTACGGTGCTTTTATCATTAACGCTTTTTCCGCCTTCTTTCTTTTTACCAAACTTCATTTTGACTACGTGATAATCTGCATCGGTGTAGTCATTCATAAATAGTTTACCGCTTTCAAATTCTACGGGGTAGGGCTTTACAGTTTCATAGTTAATATGCAAGTCAGCCAGCTCGCGCCCTGCTTTTGAGAAAGCCCAAAAGTTTTTGGCTGTTTTAACACAGGGGATGCGGGGTAGTTGTTTACTTAGATTATCAGCATAGCGGGTTTTATATTCTTCACTATGTAATAAGCCGTAAATGTAATAAAAAATATCTTCTTTGCTGATTTCTTCTTTTGGGTAAGCTTGCTGAAAATGAGCTAAACCTTCATCGGTTAAACCATCTTTTACGGTGTATTCACCTTCTCTTTTTTCTGATTGGCTACTGAACAAATCAGGTGCTTTGGTATCTGCTTCGTCTTGTTTTTCATAGAGCTTTAGGGGAAAACCTTGACCACCTGAATGTTGCATATTTAGATCAGGTAAGATGTTGGTCATAATTACAGAGAAGCTTTTTCCACTATTCCCAATACCGCTTAAATAGATTACCAAATTATTTACAGAGGCATCAGGAAATACCCGTGGCATTTGATAAATCATGTCATTAAAGTGCTTACTAAAATAAACATGCTGTTTAGTAAATGCTCTATACATTCCTTCCATCAATCTGCTTGTTTCATATTGATGGGACTTAAATAAAGATAAGTCCTTCTTTAATCCTCGATTCCAACTTATTACAGTTTGATCATGCAATATTATTTTATCAATATTTGGACGCTTATCCTTGACCAACCCATCACAAAGCTCTTTATATTTTTGTGTTTCAGAATTATAAATTTTAATCATTCCTTGCATATTTTCTGCAAGTTTTTTCTTTGACGAGTTATAGCACCATGTATCCCTTCCTGTCTTAACTCCACTTGAATAATTCTCAAATAAAGTAACAGCCGTTTTATCTTTCTTATCTCCTATTTTGATAAATCCATCAAAACTTTCATCACGCTGGTTTACCCAGTCATAATGCTTATCAGGGGTAATTATTTCCCAGCCTTTAGCTTTTGAAATACCCGCAACACTCTTAAAATGGATTATGGTATCTAGTTTTTCTTTTTGGTTTAGGTAATCACCAATATCATGGAAGTAAATTTTCCCTTGCTGTTTAGCATTTGGGTTTTTAACTAATAAACTAATAGAAACGGGTGTACGAGTACCTTGACCAAATACATTATCTTTTTCTTTGCGTCTAAGCTCTCCAGATGTTCTTGCATTACCTCGTAAATGGAAAATATAAATAGAACTAAATTCATCTGCTAAACATTTGCGTAATCCATCGGTGGTATTACTGTCTACAAAACTGGCATTACTAACAAAACTCATTACCCCGCTCTCACCTAAACGATCACTAGCCCAACGAATAGCACGAATATAAGAATCATAAAGGGCATTTTTATTGGTTGCTGTAGAGTGTTCTGCATAGGTGCTACGGATACTTTCATCTAGCTTTGGGTATGCCACATTTGCATTATTATCGTTTGCGCTGGTTTGTCCTGCTGAATAAGGCGGATTTCCCATTATTACGCGAATATCCAAGGCTTTTTGCTTTTGTCTTCTGCTACTGTTATCTACCAATAATTCACTAATTAAATCTTCTTTTTCATGTAGCTGGAAAGTATCAGTTAAACAGATACCTTCAAAGGGCGCGTATTCTCCACTTAAATCATGGTAAACCTGTTCTATATTGATAGCCGCGATGTAATAAGCCAGTAAGACTATTTCATTAGCATGTATTTCATTTTCATACTTGTAAGCCAGTTCATCTTTGCTGATTAAGCCACTTTGTAATAGGCGGGTGATAAATGTACCTGTCCCCGTGAATGGATCAATTATGTGTACGTTTTTACTACCTAGCGTTTGGTTAAATTCAGCTTTTAAGGCATCGTTTATGCTGTGAATAATAAAATCTACAACCTCTACAGGTGTATAAACAATACCTAGCTTTTCTGTCATACGAGGGAAGGCATTTCTAAAGAATTTATCATAGAGTTCTACAATAATTTTCTGTTTGCCTTCTATGTTGTCGATACCATCCGCGCGCATTTTTACGCTTTCATAGAACTTATGGAGTGATTCACTTTCTTTTTCTAAGTTGTGTTCATCCAGTACCGCCAATATGCTTTGCATGGCTTTTGATACGGGATTGTTTTGGGTAAAGCTGTAATCTTCAAAGAGTGCATCAAAAACTGGTTTAGTGATAATGTGTTGTGCCAGCATTTCTATAGCATCTTCTTTGCTTATGCTTTCATTTAGATCATCGCGTATCTCATTTAAAAAACCATAAAAAGCTTTAAATGCTTTGCTATCTTCATCTTTAATAATGCCTGTTATGCGGGTGATATGAGTTTGCGCAATTTTAGCAATATCATTTGCCCAGTCTGACCAGTAATCACGGGTGCCACATTTTTTAACAATCTTTGCATAGATAGCCCTTTGAAATTCATCAAAGACTAGCCCCATTTGTTGCGGTAGTTGAGTTCTATTATTAGGCTCATCTTCACCCCAACCTTCTGAACCAATATTACTGTTCTTATTGGTCTGCTGTGCTTTTTCTGGCAGGGTTTCAGTTACGGCTATGACTTCGATCTTACTGCTAATGTCTGCCCCTAAATCCATTTTGTTAATGGTGGCATCTAGTCGTTCATCATGAGAACGTAAGGCGTTTAATACATCCCAGACTACTTTATATTTTTGGTTATCTTTAAGGGCTTCTTCTGGTGTTAGTCCAGCGGGTACGCCTATGGGCAATATGACATACCCCATATTTTTACCTTCTGCCCTACGCATTACGCGCCCTACTGATTGCACTACATCTATTTGAGATTTACGCGGGTGCATAAAGAGAATGGCATCAAGAGCGGGAACGTCTACCCCTTCGGATAAACAACGGGCATTGCTCAATATTCGACAAGTATTTTCAGGGGCTTGTTCTTTTAACCAGCTTAAACAGGCATTTCTTGCTGTAGCATTGAATGTGCCGTCTACGTGTTCTACTTCACAAGTAATTGGAGTTTCTAGGTCTTTTAATTCATGGCTTACATAGTCTTGTACGACTTCTGCAAATTCCTTTTCAATAAGCTTTGATGATTTTATGTCTTTGCAGAATGCTACCGCCCTTTTCATTGGCTTTGAATCTGCTACTACTTCACTTTGAATATCTAGCTTACTTAGGGCGCGATAACAGCCTATTATTTTAGTGGCATCATCTAGGATTAATTCGCTGTCTTCATCTGCCAGCCTTTTTTGAATGGTTGAACTCACCATTGCTTCATCAATAGCTAATACCAGTACCTTATAATCTGTTAAACATTTTCTGGCTACCGCTTCGGTAAAGCTTATCTGGTAAAGAGTTTTACCAAACATACTTTCATCATCCATTGAACACAGTACCGCATCTGCTTGGTTAGCCGCACTCTTTACCATATCACTAAAAATACGTGGTGTGGCTGTCATATAAACGCGCTTTTTACCTTTGATAAAATCTTGCTTGTGGACTTTTACAAAATGGGAATCACTTTCACTGGCTAGTGTTGCACCTGTGGTTCTATGGGCTTCATCACAGATGATTAAATCAAACTCTGGTAGTTCTGGGATATTATCAATATTTAAAAGATTGCCTTCATCATCAGCAATGCTACTTAAATGCTGTGCATTTGATATGGTTTGAATAGATTGGTAAGTAGAAAAGATTACCGTCATTGCATCTTTTGCGCCTCCCTTTGCTACTTCACTAGCAAGCCTTGTTGCATCGGTGGTGGCTGGATAGGCTAGATCATGGGCGTTTATTTCTGCAATATCATTGTTGTTTACTTTGCGCTTGCCTACTTGTGTATCTGAACAGACAGCAAAGGCGCGCAAGGGTAATTCTGATTGAATAGCCCACTCGGTTATAGTTTGAGACATTAACGACAAGGAAGGGACTAGAAATAATACCTGCTTTCCCATACCTGCTAATTCTTCAGCTATCTTTAAGCTGGTAAAGGTTTTGCCTGTTCCACAAGCCATGATTAGCTTGCCACGGTCTGCTTCTTGTAAGCCCTCTTTTACGCCTTTTAACGCAGTCTCTTGATAATCCCTTAGTTTGTTCTTTTGTTTAAGTGTAACGGGCTTATTAGGGGTGTATAGACTCCAATCTATTGGGCTTTCTTCTAGCTCGGTTAACCCTATACGTTGCGCTGGTATTTGTTGCCCTATCATGGCGTTTTCAGCGTGTACGCTCCAATCTTTGCGAGTGGTATCTATGATTAGCCTACGGGTAAATGGATTCTTGCCTGATGCAGTAAAGAAACTATCAATATCTGATTTTTGTATTTTGTGATCTTCTGCATAAAACTTACATTGAATAGCACAATAGCCTTTATCATTGGTAAGTTCTGCCACTAAGTCTATGCCATCATCTGCTTTACTGATTCCCTGTTGTTCTGCCCATTCTGCATAGGTGAACACATCCATAAACTGAGAGGTAAAGCGCGGATCATTTTTTAGGAAGTCTTTTATTAGCAATTCAAAATAAGTACCTTTCTCACGTTCTGTTTTTGAGGCATTACGGTATTCAGTGAGTAAGTCACTTAAAGGATTAGACATTCTTTTTCCCAAATTGCTAAAATTAGAGGAGCTTATAGTATGCTTTTTGAGAAATTTATAAAACTTTGAATTGCAATTAATTGCACTTTGATTTATTTGTTAAAGACTCCAGCTAAGTTTTATTAGAAAAATGCTTTTAGTTACCTAGACTTATCTATTTTTTAATGTCCCTTTAAGGGCGGGGATAATTAGAGTATGGGTGAATATCTTTTAGTGGTATCAAGGGTAATAGTTACCCGCTTATTTACCTCTTGTTTATTGGTGGTTTTATTGCCTAGTAATTACTAATTATGTTTCTCCCTTATAAATATTCCCGCCATTTATGAAATTGCAATTAATTGCACTTACTAAAGCATGTCTTAACACTATGGGTTACTATTTTATTTTTGTATCCCTATCCCTTGATAAACATACCTTAGCAAGCAATTAAATAATTTTAAACTGATGCGTTTTATGTCTAGGACATATCAGGGGGTAAGTTTACCGTGTAATGTGGTCTGGGTTTTCTTTTTGCATAGTAATCCCTGAATTGTCCTTTTGTTAATGTATCGGGTCTTTTCTCTAATGCCTTTTTATATTGCTTGTCATAATTGATTTGTTCCTCCACTTCTTTGAGCATTGGCTTTGTTTTTTTAAGGTACTTCTTAATTTTCCTTTTCTTGTTTTTTAGTTTCTTTTTCTTCAGGGATTTAAGGAAGTCATGATAGTCATATAAATAGCTATTGTCTGGAACCTCTTCTAAAAAGGAACCCACCGCATAATCTGGACATTCTGCAACAAGCATAAAGCCGATTAGTTCTAGTTTATTAATTTGAAGGGCTATCTTCTTTTTAAGCTCTACACATAAGAATTCTAGTCTAGTTAGGTTCCCCCCTTCTAAGGCATGGTCTAGCCATTTGTTTTCCCACTTATCTTTAGTTTTATGGGGAAAAGGTTGTAATTTTAAAGCTACTCCTTTATCTCTAATACCCGTAATGATTTCTGTATCATTCCAACCCCGCGCCCTTCGTTTTCTTAAAGTATCTGGGCTTTGTTCTGTTTTATAAGCCCATTCTGCAAGTGTATAGGTTTCACCCTCTACATTTGTTAGTAAAACATTATCTGATTTATTATTACTTTGTTGTTTCTTTGTTGCCCATCTTACTTTATCGGGGGAGTATTCAGGGTCTTCATTATTTATTCTATCCAGCGTGTATTCATCACTAGGTTTATCTCCCATGATTAAGAGGAAACTAGCGAACTTATCAAAGTCCTTATGAACTATTGCATTATGGGTTTTACGTCTTTGTCTCATAGCTCTCCAGCTATTGTAAGCCTTTGCATATTTCTTATTTAGTGCTGAGGCTTTTAGTTTTTTAACATCTTTTTCTATGTTTTTCTTCTCTAAATCTTTCATCATTTGTTCTCTTTTAATAGATACATCAAGTAAGTGATACATCTCATGTATTACATACATAGGAATTTTGTCCTACCCCGATGCATCTGTGTTTTATTCATTAAAATTATATAGTTATAGAGATACATCACCCTATTTCTCATTCCTGTTTTTTTGGGGGTGATGTATCAGTATTTCCTAATCAATAATTTCCACATTCCGTTTTATTGACTCGAAAACCTTGATTTTTTCCATTGCTGTTCCCGCCCAATGAGCCGCTTGTATGAAATCGTAAGCTAATAGATACTCTGGGTCATTGGAGTTTGGTGCATCACCTAAATCCATTGAGTTTAATTCAATGTACTGCTTCTTAGTTATTCTTACTTTCATGGGTTAATCCTCCAAAAATTTAATGATTGTTTTTTCACGGGGAGTTAGTTGGACATTCATTCAAATTCCCCCGCCTTTGTGGATTCAATAAATTCATTAACAGCCCGTAAGCTCCAGAATGAAGCTCTACCTACTTTAATTTGCTTGGGTGCTTTATTTTCATCTATCCAGCGATACCACCCCGAACGGGATACTTTTACCAAATCTAGGACTTGGGGTAATTTGATTAATTTATCTGTCATCTTTGTCTCCTATTGGTGTGTAACAGCGTGTATGGCTGTCTACTAGGGAACTATAAAGACTTGGCTTAGAAATACTTGAATAAGGGGATAATAGGGATAATAGGGTTATGCGGGGAAGTATTCACTTGAGGATAATATTGTATTTTTTTATAAGGTTTTTCAGGCTTGTGTCTAATTTATCGTATCTCCAAAATGATCTTCCACCTACCTCATTGTTAATCCAAAACCCCTTTTTAGTTTTTTCAATATCTTGTTCAAGGTCATAATGACTAAGAATGTTGCCTTTCTTATTTTCCTCCTTGTTCATCCATATAATAATTTCAGCACTGTTAGGCATGTACTCTTTACCTTTTACTTTTCTTATCTCCCCCCATATTTCAATTAATATTCCTCCCTTGCCTTTAGTATCTTTAAGGGCTTCTAATGCTAATTCATCCTTGGATTTATTGTTATTATGGTATTCCGTAGTAATCCCTTGGTTGGGTGGCTCTTCTTTACTGGTTTTTTGCTTAATGTACGTTTGTAATTCTTTCTTACTTATTACCCACCAAGCCTCATCCCAATAGTGGATGTGGTAGCTCTCATAAGGCTTATTTTGATCTTTGGCATAATACTCAAACAGCCAATCCTCCTCACAAAATACTTCACTAGTAGTGAGGCTGATGTTATAAATTTTCTTATTTGATAAATAAATATCGCTTTCTACTGGATTAGTGATAGCCCTTTTGGCTTTTTCTTCGTATTCAAATTCTTTCCCCATTTCTGCTTCAACATATTCCCATCCCAAAATTGGGCTTGGTGAACCTGCGTTAAGGAACTCCACAAATAAATTCAGTTCCCCCCGCTTTATCAGATAGGATAAATCCTGTAAGTCAAAGGCTTCATTGTTAAGCCCGTCCTTAATTTGATCTACTGCCTTTTTTACAGGTATGTAGTCCTTAGCATTCATTTGGAGTTAGCCTTTAACTGAATAACATTGCTATCCCCTTTTAAGTTATCCAGATAGTCCGCCCATATTTGGCTATTCTTAGTTCTTTCTTCCAGATAGGTAGCGTGATTGTAAGCATCCCTCACAGGGTCTTTTACTTTGTGGGCTAGTGATGCCTCTATTACATCTGGTCTAAACTTTAATAGCTCATTGGCTATTGTAGAGAAGGTGCTTCTTAGCCCGTGTATTGTTGTTTTTCCCTTGTACCTCATACGATAAATAACAGATAGCATTCCATTCTCTGATATTGGCTTTCCTGTTCCCATCAGTGAAGCAAACACATATTTGCTATCCCCTGTAATTGGTTTAAGGCTTTTTAGTAGTTCTACCGCCTGATTAGATAATGGGATAGTTTGGGCAATGTTCATTTTCATACGTTCGGGAGGTATTGACCATAAGGCTTTTTCTAGGTCTATTTCTTCCCACTCAGCAAAGCGTATTTCATCTGTCCTAACATGAGTTAGCAAAGTAAACATAACCGCATTCTTACAAATAAAGTCCCCTTGATAGTTTTCTAGGTCATATAAAAACTTTGGTAATTGATCATGGGATAAGTAAGCCATGTGCTGAACTTTGCGAGAGGGTAGAAATTCATTCTTTCCCTGTGCTGGATTCTCTAAAGAATAGTTCTTATGTAGTGCATACCTAAAGACTGCGTTTGTACGAGAAAGGGCGCGCTCTGCTACCTCTAAAGCCCCGCGCTTTACAATAGGGTCAATAACTAAATCAATGTCCTTTGGGTGGATTGTAGAAACTATTTTATTACCGATATGAGGAAATACTTCTTTTTCTAGTGAGTTAAGAACAGCTTTTTTATGTTGTGGCTTCCAGCATCTTTTTGTATCTGGAATAGATTTAAACTCTACCCACTCAATAGCAACTTCTTTAAAGGTTTTACCTTCTGGCTTTTTCTGTAATTTTTTTAAATTGGCTGGGTTTACACCTTCAGAAATTAAAGATAGGTATTCATTCCGTTTTACCCTTGCATCCTTAAGTTTTTTACTGGGGTACTTATCAAAGGTAATAAGGCATTCCTTACCATTGAACTTGTATTTGAATCTCCATACCTTTCTACCAGACGGGGGAACATAGAGATAAAGCCCCTCCGTATCAAATAGTTTATAAGGCTTATCTTTGGGCTTTGCATTGCGTACTTTAAGGTCTGTAAGTGGCATATTTGGGGTAAAAAATAGTTAATATTAATTTTACCCCTGAATTTTACCCCAAATCGCATTGGATTTATGGATACTCCGATAGACGGATAGAGACAACAAAGCCCGACATAATGCGGGCTTTGGTATTACCTAGGAGGGACTAGGACGTTGTATTGGTGCCGATGGCCGGAGTCGAACCGGCACTGCTTGCGCAACACGCCCCTCAAGCGGGCGTGTCTACCAATTTCACCACATCGGCAATTTTAAACTTACTTTGGTATATCTGTTGGTGTGTTGTTCTT
>JAUTBQ010171025.1:1348-11765 GCA_032361185.1 Lepetodrilus ovalis | reverse complement strand
GGTATATTTTCATGTTATTTTGTACATTAAATAATGTCATATTCGATTTATGAGATTTCTGCCACAAATGGATTGAAGTATCTTCTTGCAAATATGACTACCTTTCTTTCCAACTTTCGTTTAGTTCATATCCGCAAGATAATCCGTTTAAAATATCGATTGATTGAAATTGGACATAGATTCTTTGATTGTATTAGTGGTAGGAAAACGTAAAAAATATAAGCATAGTTACCTCCCTTTGCTCTAGCACCAGCCTCCTTAACCTTCTCCCTGCTGCAGGCAACCGGAGATGCCATAAACAGCAGTGTATGTGCCTAATCCAGCAGGCAGAGGGTTCATACATTTTTAAGTTGTCATGCATGTACTTGACCAATGCCACTCTAAAAAAATAATAAGAATATGCCTACTGTGTAGATCTACACCTAATGTAAAGTTGTGTCACCACATCTAGGATGCTAGCTGTCCAAAGTTAAAACGAATCTGGTTGTCGGTATTTTAGTCGTTAGAAAAAGGTAAATAATTATGACCCTATCCGATCACCTTAGACGTCGCCAACAGGTTGTGACGTTGAACAACAACGTCATGCCTACAGACAGGGTAAGAAAATGGATATTCTGCCGCGGTAAATATAGTCCCAATAGTCGACATGCTTTAAATTAAAATTATCTTAGTTGATTAAATACCGTTACCGTTATATAACGGGTGTCAGCCTAACGTAATCTGGAAAGCAGTATTTTCTATTTTTTAATACTTTTTGATGGTGGTGTTGTTGTTTACTTTGTTTGTTTTTGTAGCCATGCGGAGTGATATAAATCCAAACGACTGTCAGGAAGAATAGATCTTCACATTTATTTATGGTGTCATTTTAACTGTTTTCGTTTACAAAATGTCGGTAGATTTGTTAAATTTGTTGGATCTATCCCTCGGTACACCGGGGGAAGTGAACTTTACGCAGTTGAAGACGTTGCTGGAAGAACTGATCGCAAGAGATACGTCACGTACTGTTGAAATGGTAAAGGTTTTACAGAATGAAACTGTTTCATCAACTTTCAACATGTTATGTTTTACTATCTGCGCATTTCACACTTTGCATCTAGCAAAACTACCTTGGACGGTTAAATTCTTACTATTATCAAACATCATTATATTATAAACCTGATACGAATACCAATTTCGGGAAGAAATGTGTGTAATATTGAAGTGAAATGCGGTTTTGAGAGATGTCACGCCTTCAAAATTATTCAACACTTAGAAAAATATCGGCTGCTACTTTTGAATATATATTTTTATATTATAATGTACAAGTCTACAAGAAGTTATTTTATTAAAGGCATACTATCACGGTTGATTGGCCTAGATAATGGCCAAACGAATTTCTGTAGACTATTTACGTTTGATTTGTACACCTAAAAGTTGTTATTTACTGGTACCATCGAGTTCCCGGTTTTCGGGGTATTAAGGTTTTAAACGAGCTGCGCACGATCTGTTCAAGATTGTATCAAAATTCTAATGTTAAACGAAAAGATCACTCACTTCCTTGTCATTTTAGCACAAAACACTGCTATTTCTACGATAAGATTTAACAAGAGATCTCAAAAGCGAAGTCGTCCGTGCGGGCCGCCATGACAGTGGCGTTTACCCCCATTCCGTGGTATACGGAAAAAATGGCTATTTACGGAGATCAAGTGGGAAAATAATTGAAGAATTTTCGAAACTGTTTCGCAATATTCAGAACCACAGACACAAAACAGTTCAGATAACCTCAAGATACCTTAAAAAACAAAATAACATAAATACGAGATGTAATGATGCAATCTGGAAAATGATGAAAATGACTAAAGGAATACAAAAATATCTTGAAAATGACTATTCTTATCATTTAAAGATAATACAATTGCCATTTCAATAAGAAATCTATGATTGATATGGCCCCGAGATTACGAAACTTTCTGAGTACGATTTCATACTTAACTCAGAATTTTGTTCATAAACGTCATGTGACGTCATAGCCTGAGTATGTTGTTGAGTCTTGGGCTATGAAGTCACATGACGTTTTATGAAAAAAAATCTGAGTTGAGAATGAAATCGTACTCAAGAGAATTTCGTAATCTCGGGGCCAGGTGTTAGTCTGACAGGATATAGCTGTGTTAGTCTGGCAGGTAACAGCAGCATTAGTCTGGCACATAGCAGTCTTAGTCTGACAGTGCATTGAGTGAGTGAGTGAATATGGAGTTTAACGTCGCTGCGGGAATCTTTCACCCATTTGCGACGAGATAGTGCATTGAGCATAACACATATTCAGTATATGGAAATATGACACATAATGAACATATGAAGCCTCTGTATAGAGATTTTGCATCACAGGCTGGCTGGACATGGACGTACTTGTCTGAGAGTTGACCGCTCGTTCTCCAGGCGAACCTTCTCCTTGGACATGAACACGTCCAGCAGTTCCTCCGTGACGCTCTGACGACACAGCTGGTAGAACATCACCGACGTGTACGCTCCCAGGTACTGCGGCACCTGCAAGGTCAAGGTCACAGTCAGACAGTGTTGTATAATGAGACATGACCATACAATCTGACAATGACAATGTCATACAGTCAGACAAGGTTCTACAGTCAGACAAAGTCATATAATGAGACACAGTCATACAGTCAAACAATATTGTATAGTGAGGGCCATGCAATTAGACAAGGTCAAATGTCACATTTAGATAAGGTCATATGTCAGAAAGAGAGTAACAAACAATTACACAGATATTTTGAGAGATAAACTACAAAGTTAGACAAGAAATGCTGACATGCTTTAGTGATGGTAACCTTGGATGTTTTTTGTAATGTCTGTCAATGAAACATCAGCATTTCCTCTACACAACAACGCAGGAATGGACTGTGGGATATTATCATAATCTGCTACTGGCCTAATACCGGACTTCCACTCAGTACACTGTGAAGTTTCTGGAGAGATCATCAAAGCATTCAAAATCACAAGATCCCTAACTTCTATATGTCAGCTGATATAGTTTAACCTCTGACCTGGTGTGACTCGACCGTGGTATGCAGGAACAGTCGGAAGTGTGGGTCGCACTCCACCTCGTGATCCTCCACGATGACCTTGAACCTTGACCTGCCATTGATGAAGCGCGAGCTGGACTGGATGGTGTTCTTGAAGCGTTTGTCGTTGACCAGCTCCGAGACATCGCAGTCGGTGACCAGCAGCGGATTGCCGTCAGCCAGACAGTTCTCCAACTGAGACCTCATCTCCTGAAACAGGTCGAGGAACAATTTACATAAATTACAAACCTTTTGGGGAACCATTCCATTAACGTACAGTAGTCAAACTCACATAGTATTGACATCAACATTTATGGTTACATGTCTTTCAATTAATTCTGAAAACGTTACCACAAATCAAGGTCAAGGTGAAGGTCACTCACGTGGTACTTGACCTCCACGAGCTCCCTGTCCTTGAAGTAGATCTTGAGCCAGTCGAGGACGTGGGACGTGGGGTCACAGATGAGCGGCCAGGCGGTCATGCTCTTCTCCTGCATCAGGAAGGAGGCGTTCTCCAGTGTCAGCTGTGTGGCCGGTAGACCCATCATCTCCAACTGCATCACGTCCAGCTGCCGACAGATAGGTTGTTAGAGGGACTACAGGACAACATTTTACACAGATGTGTTGTTTGGGGACTTCAGGACTTTGGATTTCACTGAGGGTAACAATTCAGCTCAGGACATCAAAACCAAAAGTTGTAAATCCCTAAAGGCACCTAGCCACGCAATCATAAAACATTTTGGAGTATGATTTCATGCTCATCTAAATCTGAGCTTGATCGTGAAATCGTACTCAAAAGGTTTCATAATTTCAGGTCCTGAGTGAGTATAGAATTTACAGTCAGTGCGGGAATCTTTCAACCATTTGCAACGATTTCAAGACACCTTTTCAATGTGGTCATCGTCAATGGTTAGTCAGTACCAGTAGGTGCTCTCAGGATTACAACAACAGGATTTGCAAGATATTTTCCTGCTTAATCTTAAAATCTGCTCTCAGCCAATATACCAGCAGATGTAGGAGGGTATACACAGAGAGGAGGACGAAGTAGAAGTTACTCACGGGTGTGTAGAGGAACTGGATAAGCTCAATGTTCCTGAAGAGGAGTTTCCGGTGTAGTGGCAGCCCGTGGTGTTCACAGACCTGCATGAAGAACTCGCCCATACGTCTCCTGCATAACAGACAACAGCAGCATCAGCTCAGGCGCCAGTCTCACAGTCTTCTCCTTCACTGTGCACTTGCTCCAGTCTCACTATACAAGCTCGTTACACTGATCTCAGTAACTGTGGAACCTGGAGTTCCAGCCATCAATGGGAAGAGCATTGAAGGACAACGACAAGGAAGGCTTGAACTCAAATGTATCATGGTTACTGAGAACCTGTTACTGAGCTGCATTTTCTCCTGACACTGGCTTGATATTTAGTATGCATTTCTGAAAATGTAGTAGGTCACACCCGATCCTATCCTAAATTGGGCTAGTTTACTTTTGATGGGTTCATAAGCTTTGCAACAAAGTACAGGTTATATGACTTAGACCCAAGCAGTTTGATACCATGTCTGTCAGTAGTACCGGACTCCATACAGGTTTCAATCACGGTTCTATAGGGCATCTCATATTGCTAACAACTCAAGAAGTTCAAAACCCGAGAATAGAAAACAGTTCTGAGTACGATGTCATGCTCAACTCAGTTTTGTTCACAATTTGATGAGCAAGAAATAATACTAATAATTGCTTCATAACCTCGCTGGACTAATTATAGGGATTTCATGGGTTGCATATCCTGTCTGTTGACTGTCTGTCCTGCATTGACTGTCTGTCCTCTGCCTGTTGTCTGTCTGTCCTATATCTATTGACTGTCTGTCGGTCTGCCTGCCTAGTATCTGTTTGTGGTGTTCTTATATGTCTGTCTTCTGACTGTCTGTCTTCTGTCTGTATGTCTGCCTGCCTAGTGTCTGTTTGTGGTGTTCTTATATGTCTGTCTGTCTGACTGTCTGACTGTCTGTCTTCTGTCTGACTGTCTGTCTCACCGTGTGTCCACGTTGACGGCACCGCAGTACGTAAGGAAGGCGGAGGCAGTGATACAGTTGGCCAGGAGGAGCTCGTTACAGTCGTTCTCCTTCACGTGGATGCGCCACGTCGACTCCTGGGTCCGCATGCTGAAACACAAACGCAGAACCATTACAGATCTGACGACATCAGGTAAACATGTGCAGAGTGATACAATCAGACATCTGTCTCTGGGGATACAAAACATATTTGAGTCCGATTCCATGCTCAACTCTCAGTTTGCTTTGGGATTTGTGTAAATAAACTTAGAGTTTATCATGAAATTGTAAGTCAAAAAAGCTTCCTAATCTCAGATCCGGGCAGCACTAGTCGGGGGAGCAGCAAGACATGGGGATTATGAGTGACTGGGACAGAGATGATTATGAGTGACTGGGACAGAGATGATTATGAGTGACTGGGACAGAGATGATTATGAGTGACTGGGACAGATGATTGTGAGTGACTGGGACAGCAAGGATTGTGAGTGACTGGGATAGATGATTATGAGTGACTGGGACAGATGATTATGAGTGACTGGGCTGGGACAGATGATTGTGAGTGACTCGGACAGCAAGGATTGTGAGTGACTGGGACAAGCTCGTCTCTCCTGACCTCTCCACCATCTCGGTGGCCGCCTTCAGCCGCTCGTTCATGGACTGCAGCTCCATCTCCAGTGAGTGCTTCTGGACCACGGCCTGGTCGAACTGCTGCTGCACCTGGTTCACTATCTCCTGGATCCGAGGAAGGTCAGCCTCCGTCAGGTCCTCGTCAACTTCAGAGGAGTTGTCTTCCCCTTCCTGGTCCGGCTATAGACAGACAGACAGTGCGAGTCAGAGAGTGATAGGAGTAGCGCAAACAATATTGGTGGTCATAGTAGTAGTAGTAGTAGTAGTAGTAGTAGTAGTAGTAGTAGTAGTAGTAGTAGTAGTAGTAGTAGTAGACAATCCATGAAGAGGCAATGTTTCCAAAATATTATACAAATGTTACATACCTGTCTACTGGCCACCTCAATAATACAAAGATTTCGACACCATTGGAATTTGAAATATTTGAACCTGTGTCACTGTCAATAACTTAGTTTAAGTTTCTATAAAATAAAGTAATCATACAACCATACAGCTTAACTTCTGGGAACACAAGTCTGGTTTTAAGCTTGTAAAGTAGGGTGTCAAAATGATGATGAAAACTAAATTATGACAATTTGTGCTTAATACTACAGTTTAGCATTAGTCTTCCATTAGTCTCTACTATGCATTTTAGGGGTCATTATCGTGAAAAGACTACACAGGAGTTGGGTATTAGGGCTAGTACAGTGACGTTTTTTCAGATGACTTTGAAACTAAACCAATATCAATTTCTGTAGGACAACCAGACATCCCCCATTAAGCAATGGTTGGCAGTTATCCAGAAGATCACATGTCAGCTTAGCTAAACATCTGTCTGTACTATGATGATGGGATGACAAGGTCAACAAAATAAGCAAAACGGTAGTGAGAAGAAATTGGGACTTAATGTTTTTTCAGAAAGTAATTCAGTGATATTGATGTGATGAATAATTATCTCTCTATCAGAAACAACTCAAATCAAACATAGCTTGATATCTATCTATCGGACACACCAATAAGCAAACCTTAGCTAAGCTATCGGACACAACAGTAAGTAAACCTTGATGGATATCTAGCTGTCTGACACAACACTACATATATCTATCAGAAACAACACTAAGCAAACCTTGATGGAAATCTATTGGACACAATACTAAGCAAACCTTGATGGATATCTAGCTAACTGACACAACACAAATCAAACCTTGATGTATATCTATAGCTATCTGACACAACACAAATCAAACCTTGATGGATATCTAACTGACACAACACAAATCAAACTTTGAGGGATATCTAGCTAACTGACACAACAAATCAAACCTTGATGGATATCTAGCTAACTGACACAACACAAATCAAACCTTGATGGCTATCTAGCTAACTGACACAACACAAATCAAACCTTGGGTAACTTGTACAAGCCCTGATCAAGCAGACAGAGTTATATGTCAACATGAGTTCTATTTTACGCTTGACATTTAATACATGGTTGCTTGGATACAATGGAGCACAACTTGTAACATATCAAATAGACAATTTAATACTAGAAATAGAGAGCGATAACATTCCATCATAAAGTGATAACATTCCAAATAAAGTGATAACATTCCATCATGAAGTGATAACATTCCATCATAAAGTCAAAACATTCCAACATCGACAGCGGATGCTAACTGTCTTAAAAGAGTCAACTTCGATCTAGTCAACAAATATAAATAAGAAAATGGTTACAATCACGAACAACTGACTCCATACACACCTTTCTTAACTGATACCAGTTCTGAGTGCGATGAAAAGATAAAACAAGGTAAAACAATCCATGTTTGGGGCTCAATACCAAAGACACATGTTTGACAAAATGGTCAAGTAGCAGAGACACTACATGTGCAAAATATTACATGTTAATCAAATAATAAGAAAAAAACTTTTACTTTGTGAATTTAATTAGATGTTAGTATAATCATGCAAATAATTACAGTGATGATTAGCTGTAATTTATGATGGCATGATTCTACGGTTATTCTGTGTATTGGAAAGTAAATATAGAAAACATTAAACGTGTTTGGAATGTACAACAAATGGTGTGGACTAGCTATTAACACAATGGGACTATCAATAAAGTATTAACTAACACAATGGGACTATCAATAAAGTATTAACTAACACAATGGGACTATCAATAAAGTATTAACTAACAAATAGGACCAGACTATCCAAACTACCGATAGTGTCAAAGCAATTACGTTAATTATCTCTCAGTAGTGACTACAGTATATATAAATCAACATCTAGAACATTGTTCATTATTGCTGTGAAACATTTTAAAGTGGGAAATGTTCATTATTGCTGAGAAAAGTTGGTGGTTTTAAGTGTGTAACATGAACAATATAAAATAATAACTTTTTCTCCATAACTCACTACAAACAGAAAAATATTAAACAATTCAAAAGGAGATTTTTTATCTATTCTAGTCTGGGAGGTAAAACATTGTAATGGTCTATTATTGGTGTTTAAAATGCATGGTATATTAGTATGCATAAGAAGTTCTCGATGTGTTGTTATAAGCCAAAGTATACCTGTGTGGCCAGCTGAAAGGAAGGAGTGTGAATACTTCAATAAAACAAATCAATAGTAAAGCTGCCATGCTCGCAGTTTATTTTTTATATTTTTATAATTGGGTTTATAGTCGCTTTCTAGAATCTCTCACTAATATCACGACTTGTCAGATTAGGGCAGGAGGAAACCCAAAACATCCGTAGCGCTGAATGTTGCAGTAAACCTGCGAGCTCCGGCTGGTACTGACAGACCAAGGATGATATCTGTATTGCCACTCTACAGACAGTGCATCCTATCAATATTGCATCAGAAATGTAACTTCTACGAATATTGATACGCGCCGGGTAGAAGAGAAAGCTACAAGAATGCTTATGATCTCGTAGTAGATAGGAGAGCTTTGAGAAACAATTCCTTGCATCTAGTTCCACAATTCAGTAGAAATATTAAAAAAAAAAATAGCCGTCGGCCCTCCATTAATTTTATTCAGAATAATTTGGTTAGTAGAACTCAGATAGCTAATTGGCTAAAGGCTTCCAAAACCATTAAAGAATAAAATGTCACAGCTATAGCTTGGAGCTTAATATTGTAATTTACCCCATTACGGGTAACAATGGAAAGTTAGAAAAACATCACTGCTGAAAATGGATACAACTAGTTCCTATATTTATATGTAGAATAAATAAGGCTCAACATATAATGTTTCCTCAATATCCTCAAATAGCATTTGGAGTACAAAAGACATGCCGTCTTATATTTCCATACTTCTGTAACCCAGTGAAGAAGACATGCATGACATCGATCGCCAAGATACCTAAGAAACCCTACTCCACAATCCACACCTGGGTTAAATGCCTCTAAATCATCCCCTTGTGTGGCTGACAACAGATTTCCCTATATTCTACAAAACTCACAGCCCCCAAAGGCAGTGGGCAATTTATTCTGACCACCGACTGCCCACAGGCTCGACTGAAACAAGACCGCGATAAAAAGCGACCACCGGTCAACATTCGACTGAATACGACGTCACTGGACTAGAACGGAGATCGGTCAGTTTTCTGCTGCACCGTCAACTTCTGAATGTCAGCCATTAACGTCTTGCTTATCCCTTTCTCACCACGGATAGCCCCGGGGTTATTCCAGGTCAACGTATATCCACTGCGGAGACCAGGAATAGAGGAAATGCGGCCACCCCATGCTGGTCATCTTGGTCATCCTGATGACCATAAATACTGGTGACCACACTAAACCACACTGGAAACTGTGTACGACCAAACACCACTCTCAATCCATTGCTGCTATGGGTTAACATGGTTAAAGGCATTTACCAGCATGACTGCCATCGTTATAAGGGCAATTTATATCTCAACAGCAGGGCGAAATGTAAAAGAAAATAAATAACGCATGCTTTTAATACCCGGCATTTGAATACTGGTTTAATGAATAGAATCTTTTTAAGTTCCAACACTAAAGAATAAAATTCCGTAAATTATTTTTATAGTTCACATTAAAAATAATGTATTTTATCTTGAGCAGACATCTATGGCTAATAAAACTACCAATATTTCAAAATAATGAAATATTTATGAAACATTTCCCCGACGAGTTATCACAATACCTTTTGTTAAATGTGAAACAAACTGAAAGTCGACTGCAAGCTTAAAATATCTTTACCAGTGTTCTTGTATCAACCAAGCTTTTCTATCTCATTATATACCTAATATTTACCTAATAGTTTTATGCTAAAGCATCTTTGTGATCTACAAAATGTACATCATTTAGTAGTACAGTATAAATTGCTTTAACAGACCAAATTTTCTTTTTTAAAATTCATGACCAAATTCATGAAAATACTTGAAAATGTTTGCTTGTTCATAAAACCACTAATACTCCTGATGGATTGATCATCACAAATTCCACATCAGAAACATGAAACAAAATAATTACAGTTCGCACCTCCTTTCTACATGACCTAACCAGTGTTGATTAGCGCCACACCTCTACAGAATCCTGACATATCTATAGCACTGCAGGGCACGAGAGGTCATCACCAGGCACTCTGGAGGTCATCATTGGGCACTCCAAAGGTGATAATGAGGCAGAGGGTTGCGGAACACATGCCCTATTCTCAGATGCCTGGACACCTCCATACCACT
>JAUTBQ010171014.1:0-11766 GCA_032361185.1 Lepetodrilus ovalis | reverse complement strand
CGATCAGTCTTCAATTTGCAAAGTATACCTTAAATGAAAATTAAAACATGCATACTCCATTCTTATAACTGGTTGTTGGATTTATGATTATATTTCATTGGTCAAATTTACCGTGTAATATTATTGGCTAAGTGGACTTGCTGTTACAATTCATTTAAATTTATTATTGCTCTAGATACAAATAAATAGGCATGTAAATTACATGACTATTTTACATTTCTAAGACCACAGCAATGCCATCCTCGCACCACAGAGGTACTTATTACGTGATGACTGCACGGTACCGTGAAGCGATAACGTAATAAATACCTCTGGGTGCGAGACTGCAGCAATACATCTTTATCTTTTATTTGAAATTAAAATAATAACTTTATTAGCGTAGTTCTGTGTGATTATCTTGAATAATAAATGTGTATCCACGTTATTTTAGGTAGGTTTGCCTACTTTGCCAATTTACTGTTGATTTTCCATTTGCAACAGAACGTCATTGTCAAAATGATGACCATTGATTACTAAATTTCCATAAAATATATTTATTTTAAATTACATTCAACTAGATTAGTTTTTTAAAGGAAATATTGCCTGTTGACGCTGATATTACACTGAGAAACAATGGCATAATAATGAATACATTGTAGTTGTGGATAAATGACTTAATTACTTGAAGTAGCATTCCAGATTGGTCAAGTAAATCAACTGATGAATGTCAATGTTTTATAGTGAAATATTCTTTCTTTTGTAAAAGTTAAATCAAGTGTTAATAACGTAAAGAGTGTTGCTGACTAGCACAGATGATATGTTACTTTTTACACTTTTCTATATTTAGTAAATATTCCATTGCATATTTCTCTTATCCTTTTTTACGATGTCCGTTCTTGACTTGTGCCAAGATATATTGAGTTGGTAACTTTATTATGTCATTGATTTGTACATGGGTGTCCATATTAGAAATATACATCGGTGGTCGTATCGAGAAACGCATTTAAATCTCTCAAAAAGAAGCTAAGAAATATTTTATTTGTGATCTGAAATTTCAATAAGAAGTAGTCTACAATATTCATGGCATCACACACATCTTTACATACATGACATATTTGGTATTTTAAGCTGAATACGTAAATGAAAATAAATAGATAAAATAACACATTAGTTGTATGCTTGGCACTGAACCATGAGATGTATTTTACGTTGATTTCTCAGTACACTGTTTATGTGGATACTATTTCCATGAATATTTATGTAAACTACATATCATGTCTATCTGACTATGCACAGACTGAATATTTCTCAATATGTTTCGTATACGTAGATTGTATAAGTAGCATTAAATGTATGTAAATCAGTAGATTAATAAATGTAGCCTATTTCTCTATCAATTATATATCGTATGTCTATATGATCAACATATTAATATACTAAATTAATCAATTAATAGGATTATTTGTATTCTGCATATCAAGAAATATATGTTCAGTACTCGATAGTACATGTAGATTAAATATGTTTGGTCTTTTCCGAAGTTGCTATCATCGACGTATTATTAAACATTTTAATATTAATTTTCCGTAATTAATTACAGGTTTCAAACTCCATTCGCGATCGTTTGTTTTTAAATATATGCTGAACGTTTTTCCCTTTACGGCTTGCGTTATCTGTCCTTGCGGTATCGATCAGTTCGAAAGACTGGGATAGGTTGGATGTTTCTGCTAGCTGCATGACACACTTGACATTCAGGGCTCTTCGTATCGTCTACAGATCTGTAGTAGATACATATACCATTGTCAGGGTAAATCTGCACTTGACTTTAGATGACATCTTAGCCGAGTTTACCCCTGAGTATCACACATGCCCTTGCCGTAAATATATTTGCTCCAATATAGATCAGTGACAAATACTCTCCAATAGCAACATCTATATCTACCTTCGTGGAAGTAATGAGGTAAACTGCCCATTAATTAAAATATCCCATAACTAGTAAATACATGCATAATCATATTTTATGTCACCATTCAACGGAAACTAGCCATATATTGCATTACATGCATTTATTTTGTATAAAGATGTCCAATATTGTAAACGTTACATGCTTAATACGAGAATAATTGACCCAACAGAGAAAGAGCACGTGCAAGCAAGCATCTCACATGAGTAATATAAGAATATAATAATAGAAATGAGAATGGTATTTTTCATCCATTCAATATCCATTGTTAAACATGTGTTTTCAATGTGCTTTTTGTTTCGAAATTATTCCCTTTATACGGTTCTAGTCGAAGTTTTCAGCATAACGTTTCTATCGACTACAACTGTACAAATACAATCAAATCCCCTTTCTTCATTCAGGAGGTCTTTTTGGGTAAATTCTAAGAGCCATGAAAACTCTAATAATCGTTTTGCAAATACAAAGCTATCCAACAACCTGTCATCTTTCACATCTGTAGACACGCTAATAAGTTGTTTGACAACAATGGAAATGTGAGTGATCAAAGGATAATCTATTAATAGACACCCGGCAATGTTTAGCAACTCCATGTTCTAATTCGAAGACATCAATACACATACTATTATTATATTCTACTGTCTAACAGTACAAACTATTCCGTATGTGTAAAACACCTAACAAGCCTTTTCATGCGCGCTAGAATTGTGATTTGTCTTCATCAATGTTCCGAGATTTGTCCGCCATGTGTAAAGAAATCCGAATATCTGCGCTGAATGCATCGGGAAAACTGCATCAAGGATCTGAGTAACTGATAATCAGATGTTTCTTCTTGATCCTAGGATTAGTTTACGAATTCCATATGTAAGTATCAATCAATCAAGACTTTCTGGTTAAAATAGAACGGGGAAAATGAAACCGCAACCATTCAATGTGTTGTCGAACAACCTGGCTGGTGAAACATAAAGTAGAAGTTTTCCAGTTGCTTTATAAATCAGAGCAGAGACCATCAGGCATTCAAACCTCAAATCAGCTTTTTGAACAATTAATTTACTTAGCCAGTCATTCGTGTCTCTAATCCCTAGCAAACAAGAGCGGTCTGTTTACTATGAAGTTGTATTAAATTCGCGGCTTTCAACAGATATTTCGCCGTATTTGTCTTCAGTGTTTAGCTGTGCCGACATGCAATTAATATCCCGAAGTCGCGTTCAGTTCTTATCAACATGCCAAGAAAGTCAGAGACGGCAATGGATGATGTTGTAAGTAGAATGTGAAGTTGTAAATTGTTCGGGATTCACGAATATCTAACCGAAACCTGAGAAAAAATTAATCAACATGACTGTGCTTTGAAAGAATCAAAGGAAAACTACGTAAAATTAAACATCGGATTTTCAGTAAATATTTAGGAAGTGCCATATAAAACAATATCCATACCAGAAAACGTTGATATTTTGCAATCTGAAATCTCTATGGCATGAATTTGAAGAGAAACTAAGTAATATTATGTGGTCCTACTACTGAAAGCACCTGCACCTCGTAAGGACCAAATCTTCCCATATACGTTGAATTTGACCAATGGTCAGGGTAATCCTACGGTCAATACCTCCGTTGAGGGTCATTTGCTTGGCCATGTAGTCCATTTCTACAACATCCCGCGCATACTTCATATCACCCGAGGTGCCTGACTCCCAAAAAGATTAGGGAATATATATTCTCGGATCAAATACTAGGTTCATCACATGTTTACCAAATCATCGACCATCATCTGGACATGATGGTCAGTACAGCATGCCATCCCTTCTGACCACAGCTCGGACAATATTATACACACATTTTGGACACGTCCGTCTATCAGAGGACATTATGATGGTTCATGTGGACAGGCCATGTAAATACTGTAAGCTAGTTATTACAAGTCGGTGTAAATATGAATAGCTGGATTAAGCGGCTTGTTGATCGGGGAACGGGAAGTATGTAGATGATGATCAATGGTACATGTATATGATCGGGCAACGTGACTCAAGCAGAACCACTAGGGACTTCCGTATGAATGCCTTCACGTGTATACAGCAAAGCGTTGTATGCAAAATCTGAAATTTTATTGTATTTATATAACATTCCTTAACGGGTTTTGGAAAATTATTGTACCTGGAACACACATATAGAATACCGTGAAAATCTGCTATTAATATATTACCATCGAAATAGGTATTTGTTAATAATAATTATGTAGGGCAAATCGCACCTCTTTGTATATGTTAATGGGGTTTGTTCAATTTAGTAAATTTATTATAATAAATAATGTATGCAATATAATATATACATTAAACGTTTTAACATATAGGACAAATCATTGTAATTGTATAACGTTCAGTTAATGAGAACGTTGTCTTCATTTAATACGTTGTAACCACAACCAATATAAATTGATAAAAGGTTTTGCAACTTTCCTAAACTCATACTTCTTGATGATATAGTTGATTATTATTAGGGAGTCATTTGCGTTGATACTCAATATTTAACTAAATATTAGCTATATATATTGTCATCCTCTTACGATGAAGTATACTTTTTCTTGGCCTGACCACCTTGAGATGTCTGAATCAGTAGTGATTAATTCCACTATTCTACACTTTTTCATACAGAGTTAACTTTCAAGAAAAATCTACCTAATCCGCGGAATGATGGAAGTGTAAACAGTTTCTTATCTGGATGAACTTTGTTTTACTCAATGTCATCATAAACGAGGTTTGATCAATATGTATTGCGTGACCCACGTATTGACCCTTTGAAACACTAAAGCAGAATGTTGGAAACATATCAATTTTTGTGAAAAAGACGACACTTTTGTTGGTCTTAACGACGACTCCTATCGAACGACTAACATTGAGATGTCGGCTGAAGTTTGTCCGTTCAGGTTTCTGTCACGGTGCTTTGACCTGTGAAGACACGGAATCATTATTCTTGTTTACTGTCATCCGCACGTGTCACATATTCTTCTCATTCAATGTATTAAGTTCATACATGTTAGGGTACCTATTCTTTAGAAGCCGCTTTTAGAGTATATTTAGTTCATGCCTCATTGATTCATCCAGGTACTTATAGAATAGATAGAATACCTTACATGCACCAATGCAGTTAAACATTGAAGGTATTTGTAGAGAATGTAAACCTGCACAAATCCATGCATTTCTTCACACTGTTGCTTTACTAGATCCATACATACGTTTTCAAATTACCTCTTAATAAATCCGATATCTACACATGTAAAACCGCAATGTTATTCTTCATATGCGCGGCTAAATAGAAATCAAACTAAAAATACTGATATATCCAGTCGTTTTAGATCAATAATATAATTATAGTAGATTAATTTTAAATATGTAGTATTCTGCTTTAAGTTTCTAATGACTAATAAACATAGCTCATTTAAACAATGTACCTTGTCCACGAAATATAGTCTATTGAACACAAGCCGTTCCAGCAGAAATGTACATATTTAGCCAGCACGTCTAAAGCGCGTGCCATTGCATTCAGT
The DNA here is from genome assembly GCA_032361185.1 of Lepetodrilus ovalis. NCBI lineage: Eukaryota > Metazoa > Mollusca > Gastropoda > Lepetellida > Lepetodrilidae > Lepetodrilus > Lepetodrilus ovalis. Next base: position 6,289 of record JAUTBQ010171014.1, on the reverse strand, counting down.
CATACGAAACAAAGGCAGAAAACAACGGAAGACACATTTTTTGGTGGTGGACAATTTCTGGTGACCATGACCTGATTGGTCAACCCTCTCTCTCTCCGGGCAGAACGCGAGAATGGGGAAGGTTGACCTTGAATATACACAGCAGAACCGTGCCTTGCTATGACGTCATCAGCGTTCCCATGCGCTCTCCATCTCAACGCTGACTGTTTGCCGCCGAGACAAGAATGTGACTAACTAAGCCAAATGCAACAGCAGCGGACTCTGTCTTCACAATGTCAATCTGTCCAGTTGCTGACCATCAGTGACGCACAACGTCGTATAGAATGTCCGCATCAAGTATGCAATAGTACAAACAAGGCCTGGGATACTGCAGGTGATTCTATGTCCATCAGTTAACCTCAAACCGACAGGTGAAAAACCACTGTTTGGTTGCGGTTTTGAGTGTTGATAGAAAGGATTTCTCTACTTTTCCGCCACTGAAGACGGTGTTTATGCGTCAAGGCCAACAACAATTGTCTATTAAGTATTAACACTTCTGTTATTTACAGTCCCACAAAACACAGTGACTGGAATTCATAGACCCACTTCTGGTCTGAATATTGACATAGGTGCTCAGTTGTTGCTAAATATGCAGAAAAGTATATTCCGGTTCGTGTCTTATTAGTAAACTGCATTTACAATTGGTTGTATGGTTGCTATTTTACCATCAAATAGCAACATACTTTGTCATCCCTAACGTATATCATGATTTATTAGTTAACTTCTGAATGCATTAGAACGGTACACGTTGTTCAGGCTGTTACGACAATCGTCATCCTACAAAATTTCAATAAACTTAACCATGTGATCTAATCGAATAGTATTTACTACCAATTAGGAGAGTTCATGATACGCCATTTCCAATGTTGTAGATGGAATGTATTTGTGCGGGGCATAAACCTAATTAGATACTTTCAATGCAGATCTATAAAGGTTGCATTGACATTAATATTTTTTATATAAGGATAAAGCTATATCCTTATCACGGACAAACAGAAAGAAATGTAACTATATCATCAGATAAATAAAGTATTTTAAAGATTTATCTCAGTATACCACGACTCCTATTCTTAGCTCACAAGGAATCATTGCGAAATAGCAGTAGGTATTTGATCTAGTTGACATAGAGCCTCACATCCTATACATGTGACTTAGCTTGCCATGATTTATCGAACATAGCAGTTTACTGCCATGCAAGCCTCTCTCTACGGAACAGCAGAATGTAACATGTATTGGAGAATGTCCAAGTGCAAGTTCATGATCAGAAGCTGCCGAAAGATAGCTATGATCCGCATGATCCGATTTGCATGTTGACCTAGTGAATGTTGTCATATGTGCAATACCATCTTGCATTATATTACTATTGGGATTTCTCAGTATCGATACAAGCCTATAAACGATACTTCATTTTGGCGTTTATTATTATCCTAGCAGGTATAAATTCCCATCAAAATTTTACATTATAGTTTCAACTGCTAGCACAATCATACTGGTGCCATCTAAAGGTTTGACACCAGCCCAGTAAAGGGGAGTGAATCATTGTTGGATTCCTTATGATTGTCATTCAGTGTAGTCAAGGCGGTCGGGTACCCATGCTGGGTAACTCATAATACAGTTGTCTCCCCGACCAAGTGAATCGTTGTTGGATTCCTTATATTGAGACAGTCAGTCTCTACGGTCGGGTACCCATGCTGGGTAACTCGCGGTACAGTTGTCTCCCCGACCAAATTGACCCCATGCAGGGCATGATTGATGCTCAATCATGTACACTTTAGTATCGAGAATCTCCAAAACTCCAAAATAATAATATTATATGTTTTAATATGTCTTTCGGTAGGCTGCATAATATTTCGTATAGTATTTCGCAATGATATACATGTTGAATATGATACACTATGTCTACTTATTGAATGTTATCAATAACTATTGCAATGCAAGTCATGGTACCATATATCATATTCATACTAGTCAGTAAACATTGTCAACTTTAATCTTTGTTGGTTGTTATTATAAATTACTATTCTATTGATACATTAATTACAAAATGTGTTTTTCGTATTCCAAGTCATTCATTCACTCAATTTATTGATGCCACTCAGCACAGGATATGTCTTGTATCGTTAGTGTCATCACACAATGAACGAAAGAACACTGCAAGATGCAAAGATGGAGCGGTTTTCATTAAGTTATTATAACTTATAACCTATCCCTTTCTTCTTGAATAAAATATGTTTAAACTAAACTAAACTAAACGAAGGAACAGCAGCCATTCTGTAGGTCATTAAACAAATGTGTCACCACTGTGTCAGATATCACAATTAATCCTACTAGAAAGATGATGTAAGCTATACCACATCAATGATGGTATATTAAGACAGCAAAAATATAGTACCACCGAATGTGATATAAGTATTGTTCATACATTGTGAAGTTATCTTATTGGAAAATTTCTTATACTGGATCCTATGTGGCGTATGTATCAACTTCGGGGTTCGGATGATTGTAGTGATCCAATTGATTTCATTCACGTTTGCTTCCAATATGCATAATTACTTCGATTGTTAAAGCAACTCTCTCACTGACATACCTCTCTCACGGACATACAAGGTAATAAAATGCATATATATTTCTCAGAAACATATAAAAACAAACTATACTAGAATGTGTGGATGTCATCCTGCATATATACCGTAGCCAATCAAATGGCTTTATACAAAATATACTATTGTCCAAAAAGCTATGCCAAACATTCGAAAGCCTACAGAATAAAAACTAAAGCACGTAGCAAGGTGAAAATAAGCTACTAGTATATTGTAAAAATCATTGTATTGTCACACAGTATACCAAAGAAATTGTTTAAAAGCTTAATACCATTTATTCCACATGCCCTTAAACACACCTAGGGTACAGAATGAACCGGTTCAAAGTATTAATGTCATAAATCCATTTCAATACATTCAGAACTGTATCGCTGCTGATGACGTTACGCTGATAAAGCTGTTCATCCGTAAATAACGTTTCACAAAGCATGTATTGCACGTGGCATCTCCTAGACATGTTTGTAGTTTGTCCGTCGTGCCTAAATGTTGCATTAGCCATGTGATGGTTGCACGAGTGCAACAAACGTTCTAGCAATATGGTCATGAATAGCTCTCATCTGTATAGGCATATTTCATGTTCATTCGGTGTATTTTTCGATTGACTTTGATTTGAATGCTTAGCGATTTTGTATACGCATTTTTCTTGACACGTGCGTAGGCAGTTTTTATAAAAATACGGTTTTCACAAGATTTATTTTAATACAATATGCTGGTGGCTTAGAAAGCAATTTTAATTTAGTAGGTGCAATGTAATATTTCCCCTGCAGCAAATATAATTATTTAATAATCATTTCAATGTAATAATGATTTACATCAATTTTCACTTGATATAGTTTATTTTGAATGTGAGTATACATATGGCATATTGTGTCCTTTACACGTACAAAACAAACAGTTGTCAGCTCATGTCTGTAGTTTTAGATATTCTCTAATGGAAACAAATTTCCGGATATCTATTAATAATTAATTAATTAATAACGACAACTTCTACTCGACAGTGGCAACCAGCTCTTAAATTTCACACACTATGTATATAACAGCAAAATATCTGAACCCATCTATAGAATAATGGATTATCAATGTAAGTATAAAAAGAAAATCACGCTAGCCAGATTTCGTTTAAGTTTAGTATTTTCACTTAATTTTATAGTATAGTTTTACCAATTCCAAATGTATGTAGAAAATTCTAACACGTGACACGTACATGTGCCTTCGGAATTTACACGTGCTTCTTAATAGCTGACACGGTGCATGTTAGACGTGATATAACGGTTGGCACCGTGGTGTGGAATGGGGTTGACGTCTAACACCTGATCATTGGCTAACTACATTCAATTTCAGCCAGCCTAAACCCATCTCTAGAATGAGCCGATTGAAAGTCCATAGCTAGCTTTCGGCAGACGAAAATTTAAATCGAAAATTCCGCTCTAGCCTTGTGGCTAATGTCAAATTCTGATATTCCCTTCAGAATGCCTAATTCGATAGCACAAGGCAAAAAGTTAACTTTATATAAACAGGACTGCAATTCATGTAAACATTGTGTTATGCAATTAATGCTAGTTATTTATTTTGACAAACTTCAATTTCAATATTTTTGAATACTGTCTCGTAGTCCGTCTGCTGAGGGAATCTCGTAATATCTCGTAATATCTCGTAATGTCTCATAATGCATATAACACAGGAACCTTTGCTTTCAAAATATGTCACTTTTTTAGAACTGCCTCGGGAAAATATTTTTTAATTACTAAATATTTACATTAATGTATGCATTACAGAAATTAAATAAATAGCAAGAAGTCTCGTATTTGGAGAATGACAAATGATCTAAGAAAAGACGTGATCTTTAAATACTAGAATTTATAAGAAATTAATTGATATTTTATTTTTAAAGTCTCATGAACGTGAACTTAGCTCTACATCTGTATCGTATATATTAGCATTGTGTAGTCCGTGAGTAGGAGTATGTGTGCATTTATTAATGCGATGATTTCTAGTATTATGATGATAAAAATATGATATATTATTATTGTTATTGAAACCACGAGGTGCCAATAATAAATTACCTAATACTTTAGTATATATCTCTGTATGACGTTGTAATATTATTAATGTATTATCATAATACCAGAAGATATTAAAGTAATCATTTAAAAATTGTAATATAATGACAATGCATTGAAACTATGTATTTAATGTGCATTTGCATGTGTGTTCTTTTGTGCTACAGTCGCTGATTAAATAACAAAATAGATAATGTCTTGGTTAGTACTACCGGTACTCCGTTCACTTTGCATTGTTTACCCTCAAACATTTTATTGTGTATTATTATAAACTGGCCCTCAAGTATCTTATTAAATTACTAAATTATTAAATTATTAAATTAAATTAAATTAAATTAAATACGATGACGATACTGGTATAATAGCAGACTAGGTATCCTTTCACGAAGCTCTCTTACCCATTAAGAGACCACAACTCTCCCTTTGCCGATAGTTAATGCACTGCAAAGACAGCGTACTGGTAGCTGATATTAGAGGTTTGTGAAAAGATACCCTGGGTATCTTTTAACGAAGCTCTCATCCACTAAGAGACTGGTAGCGCTCTCTTTGCCGGTAGCTAATACACTGCTAAACGAGCGCTACCAGTCTCTTAAAAGATACGAGAGCTTTGTGAAAGGATACCCTGGCCCTTAAGTATCTTACTATAATTAACTGACCTTCAGGTATCTTATTAAATACGATGATGAAATTGGTATTACATGAGAGTGGGCAGCATACATGTTATGATCCGTCAGTGCGAGCATATATGTAGCGTTCAATATGAAAAACGACCACCTCTGCATTTGTAAATATATCTAACTATTTTTGAGGGGTTTCCTCGTTACCAGCATACATCCGTGAGATTAAATGCCGTTTTCTTTACACCTTCGCTGCGTAAACAAACCTAATAAAACATGGTTATAAAGAAAACTGAAAAATGCAACCTGCAACTGTATTAGTTTCAAATGAGTGCCAACCAGTTTGATTGAATTATTCATTCAATGGCACACATTGTCTTAAGTTACAGTAAGTTATGTGTGTATATCTATCTGTGTTACTTAACATCGATCATCCACATAGACCGAATTTCAAGGTAAAACAACAGAAATAGAGATTTTGATTTTTCGTCTACATTTCTAGAATTGTAAGTTTTGTATTGAAGACGTGCAGCGCGGAACAATTAAGCGAAGGCCACCGATTGTCTTGTCTCTCGATGTATGTTTGACTAGAAGTATAGGCATGTTTGACTAGAAGTATAGGCATGTTTATTGCGTGTTTGTTCTCTTCTTCTCCGGAGACCCGTCTTGACAGTCAAGAGTGCACGCCATTCCTGGAGGTACTCTGAACAAGACCAAGGAAGGAGACACTCAATTAGGCCACCGTCATTCTTAGAAAGATGAAGCTTTTTTTTTTATCCACGTCATTAACTATACTGTAGTCCTAATTTGTGTGTTAAAGGCATACAATCACGGTTGACTGACCTAGATAATGTCCAAACGAATTTCAGTCTGAGACTACGTTTGATTTGTACACGCCAAAGTTGTTATTTCCTGGTATACTAAGTCCCCAACACTTGATATTTATAATAAATTTCATATTTTATAATAATTA
>JAUTBQ010171003.1:0-11766 GCA_032361185.1 Lepetodrilus ovalis | reverse complement strand
TGTAGTGCCACTCTACAGACAGTGCATCCTATCAATATCGCGTCAGAAATGTAACTTCTGCGAAATTGAAGCCGGGCTCCCGTGGGGCGGGATTTGAACTCCGTACCTTTTGCTCTGAAGTCCAACGTTCTACCACTGCGCTACATCACTGACTTACTAGCACAAATAGTAAAACAAGTAACAAAAAATATGAATTTCTACTAGTCCTTAGGTAGCATTGGCAGAATTTACCTGGGCTTAGAGCGGGCTAGTGTTAATTTCGATCTCTGAAAAGGGTATCCTTTCTCAAAGCTCTCCTATCTATTGATTACCAGACCAAAAGCACTCTTGTAGCGATTGCTGGGTATCGGTTCATGAAATTCTCTTACCCACAAAGAGACCATAGTGCTGTCATAAGTGCACGAGCGCTATGATTTTATGTTTGTACTTTGCAGTTGTATGTATGAACTAGTCCAAAACAACCATAAATATTATGCCTTTAAATAGAAAACTTTAATTCTGATTCATCCGTCATGATCTACATTTAGCTGTTTAGCAAGATACTGCAAATCTAACAGTACAATAATTATTAAATCACAAGAAATGAAGAATAAACAATAATGGTGCTAATATTAATTGCAAAACAATTTTTATAGACATAATATAACTATATTTAATAACCATATTTATACACCTTCATATTCATACTGCAGTATTTATAATATTCATTTGGTTGGCTTCTGGCTCAGCTGATTTTCAACAGTAGAAAATAAAAGTTAGCCAGTGACCATAACCATGATTATGATAACACTTAAATTTCTAACACTGCTCGCTGCTACAGTGCTAGTAATCCTGTTTTGCTTTCACCTGAATGTGGCAAATTCTGGGGAATTCCTCTAATCTAAAAATAAACATGACCCACTCTTACATAACACAACCCACTTAGACCCCATTATTTTAGCCATATAATTATTTTCTCATAGAATCACTGGGAAAATTATGAGATGGCTAAGCAGTATATTTCAATATAACTCATTTGATTTTTCAATACATAATTTCTGACACCTTTCAGCTGACAATGTACTGTTTATATATTACAGTACATTTCTGCATTTTCTAATGTCGGGGTTGTAGCTTAGTGGTAAAGCGCTCGATTTAAGCTCGCAGAGATTCGGGTTCGATTCCCGGCAACTCCATTGTTTGTCTTTCTTTAGTTCTGTTTTTCTTCTGCATCAAACAAATATTGAAGTACATGACCTGTACTAGTGGCGTATTAAGAGTTTCGCGGGAGATTAGTCAACTCAACACCTACTAATCAGTAGGCCCAGGCCAGTGAGTTTCACTTCAAGCACAGGCACTTGCCACTGGATAGTAGATCGAATCTATCAATATCTTCTTTAAAAAAAATATATATATACTTTTCTATATTTATTATTGATAGTTTGCTCTATCATTGCTAAATAAATTGCTAATTAGTGATCAGTACATTTTTGCCATGACTAGAAAGACATTATTTATTGCGGTATGTCGACAATATACTTACCGTTGCAATTTATTTTCTTGATTTTTATTTTCTCGGAAAATGGATGGCTGCCAAGTTTGCCTACCTTGTTATATCTATATAGAAGACGACAAAAAATTGTGATATATCACTTTTATCGTTATTTTTACTGTTTTACGTATTTTTTGTCGTGTTAATAGATCAAGTACTATTAATAAATATAGAAAAGTATATATTTTTTTTTTTCAAGATTCGATCTACTGTCCAGTGGCAAGTGCCTGTGGTCCGAGACAAGTAAAATAGTATTTTTTTTAAACAAATTATTATTCGAATGAGCACTATTCTGTAAAGGCAGCACATTTGAAAATGTTATGTCGACCTGTGCAGGTTTCTAGGTATGTAGACTAATTACTTATTGGTTTCCTGGACAGCAATCAACGCCACATCTTTAAATCCAAGTCCAGTGAGGACCTGCTGCAGCCCAACGATGAGGACATACCATTTGAGGGAGGTTTTTTGGAAGGAGATGATCTCTATCGGCAGATGTTTGAATCAAACTACCCTCAAGCCTCTGAGGAGGAAGTGCTTCAAACACTGGGCAAAGGTGAGATCCATCACTGTAGCATTGCCACACTGCATTGTTAATTTAATATTATAAATAAAATAAAATAATTGTGCTCTGAAAGGTCAATTATCGTTGATATATAAAGAAGAATTTGCCGTCAACATCATGGGCATATCCCAGTATTTATTTGGCATTATTGTCTTAAGTTTGAATTATGTATGATATTTACCATTCTGTGATTAGGTGTAGGATTCTAATTGACTCCAGCAAGGAGAATGTTAAACATGTTTACTTTATCGAGCAGTTATTGATATTGGCACTGGATGTTGCACACCAGGGTTCGTCTGTCTCTGTGTCTGTCTCTGTGTCTATCTCTGTGTTTGTGTCTGTGTCAGTCTGTCTCTGTGCCCGTGTCTGTCTGTCTCTGTCTGTCAGTATGTGTCTCTGTCTCTGTATCTGTATGTGTGTGTGTTTACAGGTCGACACCCCGAGGGCAATATGTTACAGATGGATCCTGACCTGGAGACCGGGTCCCGCAGCACCGACTCTCTGGAGGACTCGTACCCGGACATCCCGTCCCCAACCCCCGACCAGGAGAACGTCCTCACCAAGACGCCGTCCTCGAAGGGAGAATACTCATTCACCACGCATTACGACGATGCTGTGGTCACCAGCGGAGAGGTCGCCGGCCTGGACCTGATCAGAAAGGCGTACGCTTCCGAACCCGAGGAAGAACTAAGCATGACGTATTCTCGGGTCGGAAGTGTCAATGGATCCGTAAGCGCCGGTATTGGTGTATCCAGTGGTGATGTTGCTCTCGTGTCTTCAAAGGTCAAACCATCATCCTGGTCAAAGCAGCACAAGCCAGGGCATGAGAGTGAGGTGATGACGGACGTCATGGTTGATGCATTTTCACAGGAACAAGTGTGTAAGCCCTTGTCAAATCAACACAAGCCAGGATTCCAAGAAGATCCACCTCCCGGTCTGGACGAAGTAGAAAGGCAGGGTGTTGTGCAACAATCAAATGTTCAAGAAAATATATCAGATACCGTGACCTCCGACATGAAATGTCCCGAGATCGAGATTCAACTTTCTCCCCAGGTGCAGCTGATGTCCGAGTCTCGCCTACGACCGGACAACAGTTGGATCAAGCTGGATGTGGAAGAGAAGATGGAATCCACAACGGAATCTACAACGGAATCCACAACGGAATGCATCACCACAGAAGCTGATCCTCCTCTCGGCACATCCCCGCCGACGTTCATTATCGGCGACGAGTTCCCGTCTGCACCTCTGCCTGCGCCAAGTGAGGACGTGGAGACCCGTGCCCCTGTAGCGGCCGTGGCAGACTCCGGTGAAGCCAGCAGATCACGTGTGCGGAGTGCATCACTGGGTGACGGCAAAACTGGCATCAGCAGTGCTAAGAGTGAGAGCTCCTTGAACAAGATAGCCATCCGGAATAGGACCACTTCACTGAGCGGCCAACAGTCGGAGCAGTTTCTATCAGAAGTGGAAAGTGAGCAGCAGGCTGACGATGGCGATTCTGAGCCTGTTGATTATTTAGCCCAGTTTGGGATCGTGCAGTATTACACCAAAGATCAAATACCCTGGTGTCCAGGAACAGTGAAGAAGATGAAATCGGATTTCAGCAAAAGTCTTTCAAATTCCGATGACGACAGTGATTCTGGATCCAAATTCTCAAAGCCTGCTGAGCAACCAATGGTTGTCAGCACTGAGGAGGTGCCAAAGGTAGATAACTCTGAACGATTAACCCAGAGCTGTATGGAGTTGCATCCCTCTTCAGGTGAGTCTGATCTGACGGCCGAGATGCAAGAGAACCGACCAAAGAGTGTGTATGAGGCAGAAGATATCAAACTTCCAGAAGGGATGGTTAGAAAGTTCAAGGACAAGCTTGAAGGAAATAGGTATTGTATTGTTTAATTCGTCTGCATACAAGTTTCCATTCCAATAATACAAATTTTAATAACTATGGCAGTCAATGAGGTTTCCTGCAGATCTATGAAAACCTACCGATTTATTTGTCCAGGGGTCTATTTATTTACCCTGGACGTGGGATGGTGTCTGCCTGTTATTTAAATGTTTATTTATATTATTATTTAATATATTTATTAATACATGTACCTGGAAGTCATGGACTAATTCAATATGTCAAATGATGCTCCTGCTGAGTCTGCCGTGATGTTAGTGCTGTAGCTGAGCTCCATCCTTGTAGGTCTGAAGAAGGGTCGGAGGAGGACTCGGCAGTGGAATCCAAACCCATCCAGCGTTCAGCCAGTCTCAAAGAGGAGAGGGACACACCCAAAACCAGGAGACCCGAACGTCGGAAAACCTGCTCGCCAATTCTCTCCCCTACATCCATCTCTCCATCACGAGAAGACAACAATGAATCCAATGTTAACATAGTCCCAGACAGTCTGTCTTGTACAGCTGTCAACACGGTTGAAGATGTTGTCCGCATGGAACTGGACTGTCCACTTCAGGAATGTCCACCCACCGACAGCATCGACAACAATCTCACCCTGTATATATGTGGTAGCGAGCAGGTACCACTGGAAAAGGGAATTGTAAAGAAACATAAGCAAGGTATGTGGATCAGCTTTGTATAGTCCAGTTGTAGAGAACTCAGAGACTGTCCACAAGCTTCCAGATGCACTTCTGTGACAAAGATAGTCCAGAGTCCTCAATAATGACAATAATGTGAATAATAATACTGCACCAAATCCATGCTCAAATGCGTGCTCAAATGCATGCTCAAATGCGTGCTCAAAGCACTTCGTTATTACCCCAGTCAATGCATCGGTGTGCTCTCAGTTTCCTTTTCAACTCCATGGAGGGTATACAACCCAAGCTGCCATTCAAGGTGCAGAAGGTTATCATTCACATGCCCCTATGTACCCCCATTCTCTATTTGGTGAACAGTGACATTTTCAAACTAAGCCACTTGTCTAAGGTCACAGTAAGGTGACGCCACACATTTTCTTCAGCCAGTGTTTCAGAAGTTCCTACTATTACATGTACCACTGATTATTGTATGTTGATGTTTAGTAACAGAATACTTACGACAAACTAGTAATAGACAGTTATCGTATTTCTTTAGTTGATTTATTCATGTTGTCCAATTCTGGATGTTTATGGGTGTGCATTATCTCTGCTATTTCAGATTTTGAGAGCCGGAAAGACTCGGAATCCAGAAGCTGTGATGTTCCTGATCCATCTCCTGCTAAGGATTTGGCGTCTACGGTGCCAGAACACGACGAAGATGTTCCAGCAACATCGACCATAGCTGACGTCTCCATCTCGGCCGTGTCGCAGAGTGACAATGTAGAACAACCCAACAACCTTGTGGTCTCCGAGAGGCCGATCGGAACTGTGCGCGAGCAGACGTCAATTCTGGAAGGCAAGGATCAGTGCAAGGAGGTGGACGTCGTGTCCGCGTCTCCACTGTCAAAGAAAAGCAAGAAAGACGACAAGACTTCCATCGACCCTCAGACTCTGGCCAGGATGAGAGAACTGGGCTGCGAGCAACTGAATCAGACGAAGTCCGACAGCGACGACGATGGCCCCGAGGACCTGACTCTGGTCAAGCAGGTGGTCCGCAGCATCGAGAAGGACACCAAGTGCAAGAAGCAGGAGCGGACCATCACCATCATCGAGTCCAAGGGATGCAGCCAGCCTCTGTGTGAGAAGAGCCGGTCGCTGGACGACGGCAGGGGCAGCGAGGGAGCCAAGCGGACTCGCCAGTGGGTGAAGGACAGCAGCACGTTCAGCCTGGAAGGTGAAGACGCCCGGGACAGAGCAAACCGAGACGGTCTGAGCTTGACTCTCGAACACGACGGCAGTGTAGTGGGCAAGACCGAGATGGTTTCCCAGGGATCCATTGGGAGCATCTCCCCCAGGAGCGACTCCGAGCCTTCGCGTGTCCGCCATCTCGTCGGCAAGTTTGAGAATGAAGATGGCACCAGCTCGAACCGCAGTTCCTTGTCGGTTGCCGATATGGGCTTGTGCTTTGTGGACACGAAAAAGAAGAAGGAGGACAATGTGTCGGATGTTGAACCACGTGTAAAGACGTCCACGTCGACCACAATCACTTCATGCACCCTCCGACCAAAGTCGGCAGACCATATATCAAAGCATGACCCTAGGGCTAAGGGTCAAGGTGACGGACATACAGAGTTGCCTATGGTGACTGGTGGTGTTAAAGAAGACAATCGACCAGAAGATGCACGTAAAGTGCGGAGGGCTCATGGTCCAGTGAATCCAGTTAGTCAGAGATTGGGAGCCAGTCCCTTCTACAATACCATGTAAATCTGTCTAATTATGTAGGCTAATATTGTATAGAAATAACACCATTAATTTTGTCATGTCAAACCTGTAAGCTCATAAATACATCTAAAACAATGTGTATGATAATTACTGTTGCATCAAATAGTATGACCTTTCTTAAAACACTAAGCACCATAATGGACCATTGGATCAATGGCCTAAACAAATCTACATTTTTCAGTGCAGAAACAAATATGAATGTTAAATTTAGAACCAGTTTAATACTGTAATGTTAAATGTCCCTTTCTCTGTGATACTCGTGAAAATTGTGATAAACCTAGAACTTTGACAATCATTGACTTGGAGCATGTTACAAGCTAGGCAGTGCTGAGAAAGACTGATATATCCAACAACATCTAGTTATACAATCCAAATCAATGTATCTGAGTTGTACAGGTCTCTACTGGGAGATTCGGGTCTTGTCTTGGAGTGACCCTATCAGTATCTAACTTGTTTCAGTGTAGTAGTATTAGTAGTACGATTGCCAATGGATTCCTCTCTAGTTTCCTGTCTCAGTTATTCCTCATACCGTAACCATGGTAACCAAATCCACTGCTGTAACCATGACAACTATGTCCCAAATCATGGTAGCTGCACGTGCTACTGTAACCATGGCAACCAATCCAACTGCTACAACCGTGTCCGCAATCATGGTAGCTGCCGTAACCACGGTAACCAAACTAACTGTTACAACCACGGCAAATTATATCTACTACATAATTGTAGCCTCATCCACTGCTGTAACCATGCTAACTGCATCCACTGTGTCTCTTCCTGTGTGTGTCTCACTGTGTATGTTTACAATGTTTGTCCTCTAAATGACAACACTGAACAGAGATCATATCAAAAACTGTTGTTGCCAATACATCTGTGAGATTCTGATATTCACCTGTGACAAGGTTCTTCGTGTTGCAGTGTTCAAAAGTACAATGCCTACTGTTAATTCAAATCAAATGTAGCACTGCATTCATTTTTGAAAGATTCCTCGCACATCGATTTTAATAGCCAACACCAATTGGCTGTGTATTGACAGCTCCATTGGTCCTAAGATTATGAACGTTCTTTGTCCTAAGATTATGACTGTTCTTTGACCTAAGATTATGAACGTTCGTTGTCCTAATATTACGAACGTCTGTTGTCCTAACACTATGAACGTTCCAGCTCATGGTGTAGTGGATCTTTTTAATAGTCATGCCCAGTTTACGAGTCAGTATTTATTACAGCTATTATTACTAACTTTCATTGAGCATTATGGTTACTCAGCGGTTAATACTAACACTTTGGAGCACTAGTCCTGATAATGATAACATATAGTAAAAGCCTAATAAATCCTAAATTTCTACTAGTCCTTAGGATACCTTTAGCATTGAGCATTTTGGCTTTGGCTACAGGACTAGTGCTAGTATTAACCCCTGAATAATAACAATAATGGCTAGTTATTATGCACCAAATCCACCTCATAAGGCATGATCAAAGCACCACATTATTATCCCCGGTCAATTTATCAGTGTGCACTCAGTGTTCCTTTTCAACTCCCTGGCGAGTATACAACCCAAACTGCCGTTTCCAGTTCTGCAAGGTTACCATTCAATTGACCATGTTCAACTTTATTCCGGGTACTTACCCTAATGTCACCAACACACAGACCCCACTGGCCAACACATCCACACCTCGCTACTTTACCTTGTTCTACCTACCTATACCAACTCTCAATATAACGCCACCTATTGACATGATTCATCACCATGTTTACATCTCTTCTGAATTCCTGCTATTAATCATTCAGGATGCAGGCCAAGGCTGAAGAAAGGTTGTGATTTTAATGAGTGGATTAGGAAAGAACAATATCATCCTGTACCTGCTTGAAGCTAATCTAGCAGATTTCCTGGCCGATATTTCCATTCACTTCATCAGAGAAAAATGTAATACCTGCGCATGAAGCGGATTTATATGGTATCTTCGACATAGTTTTATCAGAACGGCCAAATTATTGGACATCGGCAATATTATCAGAGAATGCAGGTGTTTTTGCTAATGCCAGTTTTATCAGAAAATGCCAGTTTTATCAGAGAACACCAACATTATTGGACATGGACAATATTATCAGAGAATGCTAATTTTATCAGAGAACACCAAACTTATTGGTATATTCAGAGAACACTAGTTTTATCAGAGCAGCAAAATTGTTGGACATCGCCAATATCATCAGAGAATGCTGGTAATTTCAGAGAATGCTGGTTTTATCAGAGAACACCAAACTTAATGAACTTCGACATAATATTATTAGAGAATGCTAGTTTTATCGGGCAACACAAAACTTATTGGACATGGATGTAATATTATCAGAGAATGCTGGTATTTTCAGAGAATGCCATATTTTATCAGAGAACACCAAACTGTTTGGACATGGACATAATATTATCAGAGAATGCTGGTATTTTCAGAGAATGCCAATTTTATCAGAGAACACCAAAAGTATTGGACATAGACAATATTATCAGAAAACACTGATATTTTTAGAAAATGCCAGTTTTGTCAGAGAACACCAAAATTATTGGACATAGACAATATTATCAGAGAACGCTGGTATTTTTAGAGAAAGCCAATTTTATCACAGAATGCAAATGTTATCAGAGAAGACTGATGGAGATTGTCAGAATCATGCTGGATTTGTGTCCAATCTGTGTGATCTCCGTACAAAGTTATACAACTTCCCTAACAACTTGTAACCAAATTCCTAGGACGCCTCACAGGACGGCTCTGAGCCGATTTTAACGAGCTGTTCCGAGCTGTTCCGTGTTCCCAGACATACCCTTCATTCTTATTGATAACCAGTCTTTCAAGCTGCAGTGTTAGACACGATTACGCATGTACCTATGTAGCATTTATTTTAAGGTTGATAAAATCTTCAAAGAGTTTATAGTTCAGCTGCAGGAATATCATTTCGTTGTTCGACCTGATCGCATCTTCCTGTGTCTGTTCCGACAGTAAATAATTCGTAGACGGACCAAAGTGTCCGCCCCATAATCTTGCACCTAATTCTTGCGGGATCATAATTTTGCAAACGGATTTTCCTGATCAAGCAGATTGAATTTAGGGATGACAACAAGGCCCTTAACCTTAGGAGTCTCCCTTGGAAGTGAGGGGAATTGCCAGATATTGATGTGTTCATGATTAGCCCAACAGGGAAAGAGTTAGAGTAGCTATCTGGGAAATGACATGCTAGATTATTGTTTTATCTTTTGGGTGTATTATTTTGATGTGATATCCCATATTTAAGCGCAGTTCAAGAAAACTATTATTATTATTATTATTATTATTTGGAGAATTAGGGTTTACCCCCGCTTTCAAGATTCTTTCACTTCTATCACTAATTGTCAGTTTATGGCAGGAGAGTATTATCACTTACTAGTGGGAATTCTCGTTAGTGCCATTGTCTTTTAGTGTGTTGTATTTTGTTTAGCTAATTTACGTGTAGGGTTAATTGGCAGTGTAAGAAACATTTATGTTAAAACTTGTTAGCATGTTTAGATAACATTTTATATAATTGTATTTTTTTAAAAATGATTCTAATAATTCAAACATAATTTTTTTTATTGTAACTGTTCGAATTATTGGAAAATTATGAAAATTGAAAGATATCTGTGTTCGTATAATTAGGGACAACCAAATTAAAATTGGGAAATAAATAAAGGATTTTAATTCTTCTTTTTTTTTTAAATGTGATAAATTAGAAAATTACAATTTGAAAAAAAAAGGTTGAATTTTTTTTTTCCTGGAGATTAATTTAGGTGTTCGGATTATTAGAGGGTTACAATATTTAGAAGCATTACAGTATTTAAATCTTCTATATTTTATCTATTTTATATTTATTCAATTTACCTCTTTTTTTTTGGGTGTCATATTAAAAATCGTGCACTAATTAACTTTTATTAAGTTTATGAATTGGTTCAACCAAATTAAATTTACCATGGCCAAAGAGGTGACAGATTTAATAACCACAGGTTAATTTCTTATGATCGTAATAGGGTCATTTCTCATCAAAGTAACTAGACTGATTTACCAAATTTACCAAATTTTGAATATCATGTGGCATCATTGCATTTTTTTTATGATGCAGCCTCTTGCATGTTTGTCAGATATGTGCAGTAATTTAGACAGGAAAAGGTGCCCCTTTGAATATTGCTACAGTTAAAGACATTTCAATATCCCACGATTTTGGTAATTCATCTACACTACAAAGACGTAGACCCAAATATAGAAATCCATGGTACTGGTGGCTGTCGCTGAACTATAGAAAATTGCTTTCAGATCGTTTTCAAAGTGGTAATTAGATACCCGAAAATTGGACATATTCTCTCGCGGTAAAATACATCATAGAAATCAATTACCTCCCTTTGCTGTCCAAACACAGAAGTACGTAAGTGTTCTTACGCAGTGGTTGAATGAGGCAATGACGATGCTTATCGCGATCTCAGAAGAGGCGGAAACGCACGGTCGACACCATCTGCGAAAAAAATGACTCGGTGATGACAATAAGTCTCTTTCCAACGCTGTCGTCGATGCGGTTGTGCCGTTTAAACGACCAGATCTCACTTAGCGTTGCATTACTTCAGCCATTGAATCGGAGCTGAGTCAAGTGATTTTGAATTAGGGATCGTATGAAATACTTTTTTTCAGTATGTGTCTCGTTCGGAGAGAGACACTACACACACATGCAGTTTTAGATGTCGATTTGCTTTTTAGATTCGAAATTGACCGTCATTCCATTAGCAGGTTCTAATGCCTATAACCCCGTGAGGAAACTTTTACATCTTTTAACGTTATTTTTCAAAATATCTGAGAATACGATATGATTGTTGTCGGTACATGAATTACAATGGAAATGTAATCAGCCTATGGAAATGCAACAATTTCCAATAGAAAATTGACAGGAATTTATAGAAAAAAAATGTTAACAAAAAATAATAAATGTAAACAGTATTTGTTCGATGAATTGAAAGTAATTTGGAGCATGGGTATTGGTTGATATACTGTGTTTTCTTGTTATGAATGTAATAGCATTGAACCATAGAACAAAGGAACTTATTTGCATGGATGTTTGTCCAAGAAGTTGCAGTGCTCAAAGACTCATTTTGGCCAAGGGTACTGTTTGATACTGAACATTTAGCCAAGTGGGCTGCAGTTTCAGTGGGCTACTATCATTACAATACATGTGATTTGGTATGTACTCCTGCTGTGAGTATTTCAAGTACTCTTTCTCTCTCTTTCTCCCCCTCTGCCTCTTCCTCCACCTTTACCTCTCTCTCTCTCTCTCTCTCTCTCTCTCTCTCTCTCTCTCTCTCTCTCTCTCTCTCTCTCTCTCTGTCTCTCTCTC
>JAUTBQ010170992.1:0-11766 GCA_032361185.1 Lepetodrilus ovalis | reverse complement strand
AGTGTTGTGGTAGTCAACTATTCTCAAATCAATTTAAAGGCATACTATCCCAGATATGTATGGTTGTTACAAACTATCATATGTGGAGCAATTATTTTATATATATGAAAGATAACTCAATCCTGCATCATTGTTTACTGACCTCATTTCATTTAATATTTGTCGTGAAAATGGTATCTTAAAGGTACACTCTACCGAATTGGTTTTCGTGCATAAATGTATACCAAGGTTTTAACACAATTGTGATTTATTCACAGCCAGATATTTCATGAAAGGTTCTTAAAGCTGTTCATAATTATATTTTACAATATGTTACCTATATATCAAAACCATTATTGTGTTCATATCATGATTAGTCATTGCGTTATGTCACTTTGAACATGTCGTCGGCTAATATTAAATGACGACATATGATGCGTGAGATATGTTCGTTCTACAAGATACATTTCCCTCCAGACGTATTACAATTAAAACATACTGCATTTGTATGAGTGTCATCAGATCTATATGTTGTGGTGGGGGAATATAAAACAATACGAAATATGCGCAAAGTATTTTGATAACATATAGTTGTTTAATGAATATGTTCAGTATAGTTCGTAAGTGTGTTCTACAAAGTGTAAGCTGTGCTTTAGCACTAACATATAGTGTAATTTCTTGATCACTCCCTGAGGTATACTAGTTTGTAACATGGTGAAGGGGTACATATCAAAATACCAATTTTGACAAAATATGCATAGAACATGTTCTACAACATAGATGTGTTTACTGAAAAGGTTCAATATAGCGCTGTATTATTACTCCATAGTGTAGTTTATCTGTTAAAATAAACAGCTTGTTCATATCGTGAGTAATCGCTGGTGTATAATCGTGTAAATATGTAAGACCAATATTGTGTTAATATTTTGATTAGTCGCTGAGTTATTCTAATTTGAACATGGTGGGTGTACATCTCAAAATACCAATTTTGACAAAATATGGGTAAACTGTGTTAAATAACATGTTTTTATGTGAAGAAAAGTTTCAAATTAGTAATTAGTTATATTTTACAATGCGTACACTACATGATGGCACAAATATCACTTTCATATCATATTATCATATGCTATAGGACACGTGTAACGCATAGTTTGTCAACAATTGGTATTATTGAGATGCGCACCATGTTCAAACTAACTGTTAAACTGACCTCAGTGACTAATCATTATATTGACAAAGTATTTATGTTAACAGATTGCCCACACTCTGTAGAATATAGAGCACATAAGTATATGGAATATGTTATTTAGAACATATTTAACGTACATGTTGTCAAAATTGGTATTTTGAGATGAATGCCTACCCCCACGTTATTCAAACTAGTATACCTCAGCGACTAATTACATGTATATGAACACGATATTGGTGTTATCAGATAGCACACACTCTGTAGGATATACTATCGAGCTCAATAGAACTGTTTCTTCATAAAATTATTGTTTATAGAACATAGTTTACCAGATCGTGAGATGTACACACACCATGTTAAAACTAGGACAACTCAGCGACTAATCAAGATATTAACACACTATTGGGTTTAATGGATATCTTACACTTTGTAGGACACATCTCGGACCTATTTTCAACCTTTTCATTACACAACTATAGTGTAGGTTATCTGCTAACATAAATAGCTTGATAATATCGTGAGAACCGTAGTCGTTGGCGTATAATAGTTTGAACATGCCAGGATGTATCTCAACTTGATGGAATATACATAAAATATGTTCAATGACAAATACCGTACATGTACTTTGTCAAAATTGGTACTTTGAGACATCAAACTAGTATACCTCAGCGACATATCAAAATATGAACACAATATTGATGTTATCAGATAGCATACCCTCTGGAGAATATAACAAATCTTTATGTATAACATTTCTTCATGCAATTATATGCTACATGCATGTATAGAACATAGTTTACGTATATCTTGGTATTTTGAGATGTACACCCACCATAATCAAGATATTAACACAATATTAGTTATAAGAGATAGCTTGTTCACCTTGTAGGACAATACTATATGTATATTTAATTTAGAACGTCTATTTAGGAGCTCCTAAGCGTTTCACGACGACGTCACAAGTCTTATTCCTTCAGAAATCGACATCTAACTTAGGAGGTGATAACTGAGTCCTAAAGTTAGGAGCTCCTAAATAGTTAGGACACCTTCGTGAAACGGGGGCCAGGTGGGTAGATGTTGCATTATACAAATCTGCTTATTATTTCTTTTTTGTTTTGTAATTTTATTAATTATATTTTATTTTATGTTTTATATTATTAGATTTGTTTTGTTTTAAAGGCATATTATCACAGCCAGTTGACCTAAATAATTGCCAAGCACATTTCTATCTAAGACTACTTGTATTTGATTTATCCACCCAAAAGTTGTTATTTACTGATGCACTTATTCTCCAACACTCGATAGTTATCACAAATTTCATGTTTTTTATGAATTTAGGTTACGTTGCATTAATTATCTTGTCTTTGATGCATCACTGATTTATGAATTAACGTTTTAAAGTTTAGTCATACCACTTGGAGTTATGTTCCCTTGCATTAATATAATGAAGCAAAACAAAATACATCGACCACATTCAGGTTGCTAAAATACACTATCATTGGGGTGCAGTGGTATTTTGTGCATGTCAAGTGAATGTACTTTGCAGATGTAGCTAAGAACTAGTCCATAACATCCATAAATATCTGTGATATTATGCCTTTAAGTGACAGTCAGTATCCAAATTAGAGAGGTGTCATTTGAAAATCCGCAATGTTAAAGGTTCCTATGGAACTCCCTGGAAATTAAAGATGTGACCACCATTAGAATGAACGCTTGTTATTTTCTGTATTTCTAACACTGAAAGTGAATACAGTAACTATGGTTTGGACTAAGATTAAATGTTTTACATCCTGTTTTCAGCACCCTGTGAAAAAGGCTATTACTACAACCGTACTTCACGCAAGTGCCAATCCTGTCCCAAAGATTCGTATCAAGAAAATAAATCTGCCTTTGAGTGTAAGGGCTGCCCCAAAGGGAAGTTCACAACTACTGTGGGAAGTAGTAAGGAAAGCGACTGCAAAGGTAGGTCAATGAACTCATTATTTATGTTTACTATTGGGCCATAGTTATTGGAAGTCCCTGGTTTATGAAGCTGCCGGCCCGTTTTCTTTTTTCTACTTTAGAAAATAAAGCATAATTATTTTTATGATATTTTTCTGACAGTGTATTACTATTAGTCCCCTGAACCAAAATTGTAACAGTGTAATCTGTAAACCAGGTAATTAACTAGCTATGGCCTAATGTAGATGGTGCTCTGGTTGGGGTCATTTTGATCACAAAGTTGGACCGACCAAACATACATCCCTGAAGACATTTCATCTGTCTGATGCTTTATGGTTTTTCTCAGCCAGCACATTCTCCATGTCTGATATCAGGTTACTATGTATGATTTCAAGTTACTATGTCTGATATCAAGTTACTATGTCTGATATCAGGTTACTATGTCTGATATCAGGTTACTATGTCTGATTTCAAGTTACTATGTCTGATATCAAGTTACTATGTCTGATTTCAGGTTACTATGTATGATATTGGGTTACTATGTCTGATTTCAAGTTACTATGTCTGATTTCAGGTTACTATGTATGATATCAGGTTACTATGTCTGAGTTCAAGTTACTATGTCTGATATCAGGTTACTATGTATGATATCGGGTTACTGTGTCTGATTTCAAGTTACTATGTCTGATATCAAGGTACTATGTCTGATTTCAGGTTACTGTGATGCTGGCAATACCTGTTCTAAAAACGCTGACTGTATCAACGAGGATAATGATTACAAGTGTACATGTCGGAGTGCATACATTGGTGATGGACATAATTGCACGCGTAAGTAAGACAAGGGTTGTGGAGGATTGGAACATGGACAAATATGCAAGTACAACTTGGATGCTCAAGAATACATTTTTTTTATGAGGTTTTATGAACGTGACTTGGAGTTGAGCACGAAATCATCCTAAAATAGTAACAGTTTCATGATCTTGGGGTTAGAATCATTTCAAACAAGAATAGGGTGAGTATGGGCACTGTTCTACTTTTGTTTTGTTCTTGTTCCTATATGGAATGAAGGATAGTACCAACTAAGTACTGTCAAGATTCAAGTTATAAATGTAACAACATGGATACAAGATTTTTATCTATTATTGTTTCTAAATTATTATGTTGCATATTATTTTAACACAAAACTTAAAATTCATAGTAATAGTAGGGGTGTAACGATAAGTCGACTTATTGCGATAGTGTGTGTCCCAGTAGCAATATATCGATAGCAAACTTAAAAATCAATAATAATTGCTGATAGTATGATGGAATATCGATAGTTTTTTCCCTCTCATTAATTTGGCTTCTTTTCTGACACTCCAACTTGTCCTGATTGTAACAGACACTTCTAACTTGCATTGGAAACACTGCTAATGATGACAATTGCAGCCTATAGGTGGAAATATCCAATTTCTGAATATGATACTTTATTAATACCAATATATACCTGATCATATCTTGATTAATTAGCAGATTATAGCTACTAACATGTCCTTAACATTAATTTTGCATTCTCAAGTATTATCATGATACTATCATGACATGTTTGTCAAATTGTGATAGTATCGTGATAGTAACTCTCACTATCGCAATACTATCGTGATAGTGAAATTACCTGTGATAATCAACCCTAATAGTTAGGCTTTGAAAGTTTTGAAGGCCAGAATCGAATGTCCGATAGTAAAGGGTTACATTACCATGACATTTAGCTAGCTGAACTAATTTAAATAACTAACTAATAAACAAACCATTGATATCCACATAATTGAAATATATGTTTACATATCATCTTTTTTTATCTCCCCATTTTGCAGACAAATGTGATGCTGATTACTGTTACAAAAAGGGAACAGTGGGATGTTCCCGAAATGTTCCCGGAGTGTTTTGTGAATGTGGAGAGTTCTACACTGGACCGACATGTCAAACACGAAGAGGTGAGCTCAGTTATTCATTTTGTCCTTGTCAAATCATCAAGTTGGGTATAAGAAAAAGAACCTTGAATGCGGTTCTAAACCCCAATTTAAAGACATAACATCACAGATATTTATGTTTTTTTAAAACTATTTCTTAGGTACTGCAAAGTACATTCACTTGACATACATAAAATCACATTTATACAGTGTCCCATCGATATAACGCTGTAGTTGGGGTCCATGACATACATACCCCCACGTTAGTTATAGTACCCGCCTTGTACGATATTACAGGGAAATAACGAAAATAAAAGTGGGATCCACGTCTGACCCCGGGTTATATCCGAATCGGACCGTGTTATGTCAGGGGGGCACTGTACTTCCAAAAACCTTTCCACTGCTGTATGGTAGACAAACTACCAATGCATCCCAAGCGGGTCAGGTTCAAATGTCGAATTTCAATAACATCCCGCAAATTTCAAAACACCATATATCTTATCTCCTAAGTGACATAACTGAAAGTGGTATGTATACATTTCTTGGAATTCAAAGTGATACGAGTAACTTTTCTTAGAATTCCATCATAGATCAGTTAATCCATCAAAGGCAAGATAATTATGGGTCCATACTGCTTTGTAACATGTTCTATGCACATGTGTCCTAAAAGGATAGTTAATAAAATAATAATATAATAAAACATTATTTGTCAGATGCTCAAAGCGTGTCCAAGCAGCAGACTCTGACCATCGTCGGCATCGTGGTGGGCGTCCTCGGCTTCCTACTGCTCCTCATCCTCATTGCGGCCTGCTGCTACCGCCGGAAACGGTAAGGGCCACCCTTTCATGACATTAGCTCTCATATCCTGCATCCATGGCCAACATTTTGTTTATCCGATTGGTTCAGTTAATCTTGATGATATCCTGTGTATCTTGCTTGAGCAGCTGAGAGGAAGGAAATTTCTCAGCGGGAGTATTAAAAACTATACTATGTTGTCAGCTTTTTATTACATTATAAAAAAGTTGCCACCTGTTCAGCAGTCACAAAATTTCTTATAATAAATGAATACTGGTTTGCATTTTCAGTAAGTGTTTTACTTCTTTTACTTCTTTTAATAATAATAATAATAGTGCATTTATAGTGCGCTAGACTCCATGCGGAAAAACACAAACTTTGAAGCGCAGACAAAGACAAAGTCACTAGGGATAGGCTTGGTGGAAAAGATGCATCTAAAGAAGAGAACTTGATACAAGATAAATTCATTGCAAGATAAATCCATTGCAGCAGTACCATGAGATTTATTTCAAGCCCTCCGAGCCAAATGAAGCCTAGTGATTAATACAGAGAGTTATCTTCTCTTGGTTTATTTCAACCCAGCCAAGCCAAATGAATACAGAGATTTATCTTCTCCTGGATTGTTTCAGACCATCCGAGGCAAAGAGAGCGCAGAGCGAGTACGACGACCGGGCCAGTTTGGCACGTGGTCCATACGACTATCCGCTGGCGTACGTGCCGTCCAAGCCAGGCTCAGTAGTCAGCGGACCCAGATACATGTTGCCCCAGAATGTGGAGAAGAGCTACGACAACGCCCTCTACGTGGCCAACGGTAGGTCCAGCAACTCTTGAAGATCGATTTGTGTTGGCGTGTACACATATTGGGGAAACTGTATGCTTGCAATCTGACATGCAGTGGTGGATCCAGGGTAACTGGTTTATCTTGTTGGCTACAACCCCTATTGGGCCCCTCGATGCCCAACTTTTACCCCCCTCCATTGACAAAATCACATTATAAACTCTATAACAGTCTGGGTGGAAGGTTCATGAAGATGAACAGGAGTTTAACACAGTAACCCCCACCTATCCAACTCCTGCCCTCTTTTGGAAATAATATTGTGTAGTCATGTTAAAGGCATACAAAATCAGTTTGTTGACATATTTCATGGTCAAACATATTTTAGCTGAATGTTTGTACATTTGATTCGTCTACATAAGTATATTGGTCAAAAAAGTACATTTTCAACATCTCCCGCTGGTTTTAAATATTTTTATAAAGATCTAGATCTATATATCATTTTGTTTTATCTTATTCAAAAACATTAAAACACATTAAAATACATGTATTGAAAACCAGTGGGGAAATGCAGAAAATATAGCTTGTCGCACAATATATTTGTCTAGACAAATCAAATGTACAAACTTTCAGGTAAAAATACGTTTGACCATGAAATATGTCAACAAACCATGATTGTTTGCCTTTAATAAAATACCAACATGAGTTAGTGTGTAAGCTAAAACATAATATATCTACTGAAAATGTCATTGGTTATCACTTGTAGTAAGATTAAACATTTCTTTACCCATGTGTATTCTGTTAATGATTACAATTTACATAGATGACGATCTTGTATTGAATTCAGGATATCAGCTACCGGTATAAGAATGTGAATAGTATAAAGGTAGTAGTCTTGCTTCATCAGCCTTTCATTATTACTTAAGTATTTGGGTATGTGTTTGGATAAACTGTTTGAAACAAGCCTTAAAGTGGCAAGATTATCTTTGGACAGAATATGCAAAAGGAATTTGACCCCTTGCAAATATGATCTTGCCAATTTAATATTTAAGAATTATTGTGTGGTTGTCGTTGATGTGTCCGTGTTGTTTGCCGACTTATAGGGAGATCAAGCGCCATAGGACAATCACTGACAGCCCATGGCTCAGTGAGAGAAATAGATTATACAAGTATCATTTGATCTCAATTTAGAGGTAATTTTGGCCAATTGTTTCCCCGCAATGCTATTCCCCTCGGCCATAGTTATTTGATTCATTGGCTTATGGATTTGCCAACCCAATGGGGTTTTTTCATTTTTGGAAAATGTAAGAATTTTTTTATATATATATTCCTCTGGCTTTGTAATAATAAATTGTGAAAGAACAAGTCATTTAAACCATATTTGAACATGCTGCACAAAGGTTGTCAGGCAATGGTCACTACAATGTCAAATCCAATTTGATTGTTTACTGGTAAAATGTATAATAAAAGGTTAATTTATAACAATAAGCTATTAACAAGCAGTAATTGTGCATTAAAATCTGAACAATTTATGTGTACTACTAATGTTTATTAAGAGTACATGCATTGACAATTACATGTATATTGATCAATAATATTTGTTTTCTGTAATCCGACCATTCATTATCTCCAATTATTATTTTAATACATGTATATGTATTTAGCATGACCTACTGAACAAAATATCAAGCTAAATTTATTTTTATTTTCGACTGCCTGTGGAAAGATTACCGCAGAAAAATCCATAAGACAGGAAAACAAGTAGCTATGGCTCTTACTAATATTATCCCCCTTAGTTATTGTCAAAGGCATTGGCAATTAAAATTAAAATAAAAATATATTTTGGCCCTCGCCCAAAAGAATCGTCAAGAAAAAATCAAAAAGAAATTCCTTCATTGTCTTTGACAAGTACTATGCTTTCCCCCTACCAATTAGAAATGTTCATAACTTGTTTGAGAGAAATGGATCAAAATATTTTTGAAAAATTCAGTTTGTCTCTCTTCCCATAAAAATAATATACCTTCCATGCTCAAAATATAAGCATGGCTTTATTTGTTCATGTACTTTTGTTTAACTCTACTAATGACATTAAATAGAGGGGAACGGAATGTTTTGTGGATCTTTTGTACCTCGATCAAATACGTCATTAATATTATACTATAGATACCACCTACCTTACTCAGGTTCAAGTAATTATGTTTATGTTATTTGGTGTGTTTTTTTTAATTGTTTAACAGTACATTTTATATTTCACCAATATGTGACATCATATAGATCTATCACCTATATATGTAATTACAAAAGTAGAATTTCCACCATTATTTAAAGTGGTTTAGGTAACCGTGTTTGTTTGGTAAGATGATAGATTATTATACTCCGTCTTAGGTTTTGTGTGTTCTCCTAATAAGTTGTTTGTTCTCTTAGATGGATATATTTTTCTAACAAAATTGTGTTTGTTGAGTAATAGAAATAGTTGCCATCAATAAACAATTTTACACCATCCAGTCCGCATCCTTACTGTCTGCTATCTGTAAATAATTCCATGTCAAACACTCTTAACGTCAATCGATGAATTTGGACATCGAACTTCTTATTACAAAATCAGCTTCATTTGCCTCACTAATAACAGCCTTTGTTTAACCCTCTCCCTGCTGGATTAGGCACATGAACTACTATTTTGGGCATTGTTGATTGCCTTCACCACGGAGAGGGTTAAATTAATATTGATAGAAAGCACATGGACCCATTACTCATTGAAATATTAACTGAAGCATCATAAAATATATATAGATTTCCTGTGTAATTTATCTCTGGGTTTATCATGTGACAAATCCACCCTCTAAGGTAAATGGGTCAGTGTGCACTCAATTATTCCTTCTCAACTCCCTGGGGAGTACCATGTACAGTTATCCATGCGAAATATTCCTTTTGGGATCCATTAGTACCACTACGATAATCTGATAACAAAACCAGCTGATCAAGCCAATTCGTGATTGAGCTGTTTTTCTTTACAAACATTGTTTGTGTAGGGAATTTTAGTTGTCCCCAGCATGGGAAATGTTAATCAATATGCATATTCTCGGCTTGCAGTGATTAAATGAGCTTTTGTTTTTTTACTTGTTATTCAGGAGGGCAAGCAGTGTGTTGGTTGTGAAGGTAGTTGTCATGTGTGAAACAATACATGTGTTTTCCTGTAACAGTCTGTACTCTCATCGATGTGTTGGGTTGTAGCAGGGTCTGTGGTGTGTTGCAGCACGGAGAGGGTTCAGGGGTAGAAAGAACGCCTGCCCGCGGGCCAATAGCACTTAAAATCACTGTTGGACATGTATGCTAACTTCATTTCTGGCGTGGCCGTTTGGCCATCTTGATTTTCAATACCGATAGTCTGTAAAGGTTTTTAGCACTGCTAGATATAAACATAAATCAGAGTAATACAACACATGAATATATACATAATCGCAGTCATAGGCAAAGGAGACTCATTTCCGTCAGTTACCAAATCGATTGGAAGGATTATGACAAACATGCTAAATTCTGATGAGACATATCTTCATCATAATTACATCAAAGGGAAGCATGTTGATATGAAATGTTAATCAGCTCTATTAATAGGCATACTGTCATGGCTGGTTTGCCTAGATAATGATCAAACAAATTTATGTCTGAGACTACATGTATTTTCGTTTGATTTGTACACCAAAAATCTTTTATTTACTGGTACATGTATACCTATTCTCCAACACTTGATGTTTATTATTAATTTCATATTTTATAATAATTAGTGTGACAGACCACTAAATATCATGTCTTCGATGCTTTAGTTGATTTGTGAAGGAATTTTAAGAAAATGTAGACCAGTTATGCCCCTTTGTATGCATATAATGAAGAAACCGAAACTAGAAGCCTACATATTTAAGACCACTAGTATGCCTTTAAAGACATAATATCACAGATATTTATTGTTATTTTGGACTAGTTCTTAGCCACAACTGTAAAGTACATTCACTTGACATACCGGTATGTAAAATCATGTTTGTACATGTACTTCTAAAAACCTTTCCATTGCTGTATGGTAGACAAAATACCACTGCAACCCCACAATAATGTGAATCAAATGGTTTTTTTTACTAGCGGTATTCAATCTGTATGCCCCTACTTTCTTTTCCTCATTATTTGCATACAAAGGGGCATAATTGGTCTATGCTTTCCTGGAATTCAAAGTGGTAGGACTCGATTTCTTAAAATTACTTCACAAATCAACAAATGCTTTGAAGGCAAGATAATTAGTAGGCGTGTAGTCCGTCGCACTAATTATTGTAAAATATGAAACTTATTATAGATATCAAGTGTTGGGGAATAAGTATACCAGTAGACTAAATAACAACTTTTGAGTGTACAACTCAAACGTAAATTGTCTCAGACAGACATTCGCTTGGCCATTATCTAGGCCAACCAGCCGTGATAGTATACATACATATACATACAAGATTTATATAGCGCCCTATATATTCATATATAAATAACCTAAGGCACTTTACAGTTAGTTCAGTTGTAACTTAATTTGAAAAGGAGTGTTTTTAGTGTAGTTTTTTTTAATGACTGGACAGATTCCGACTTTCTCAAATCCACTGGCAGGCTATTCCAGAGATTGGCCGACATGTATCCAAATCATACTTGTCCAAATGTTGTAGTTCTGGATTTGGGCAGTACCAGTGGATTTTCGGCCTGGAAATGACCAGTTAAGTTTTATCCTCGTTGAGCTTTAAAATTTAACTGATATAGTCTCTAATCCCCCAAAAGTACAGATAGTTTAAAAAATATGATTAAAATAATTTATGAAAATAAAATAATGGCCTGCTTCAGGTGCCTGTGATCTATATAGTGCTCCACTTTCGCTTCTGATTATATAGTGATATTGTTCTTGGCCCAAATAAAGGAACGATATAAAATGTAGCATTTTAATGCAACACCGTTGTACAAAAAAAACACCACGTAAACAAATGTACTGCAAGATGAATTCAATAAACACCGACTGTTGAATAAATGACAATATGTTTTTGTTTATATTAAAGGCATACAATCACAGATATTTATGGCCGTGTTTTACTAGTTCTTAGCTACAACTACAAAGTACATTC
>JAUTBQ010170981.1:0-11767 GCA_032361185.1 Lepetodrilus ovalis | reverse complement strand
AGTGAATGTACTTTGTAGTTGTAGCTAAGAACTAGTAAAAAACGGCCATAAATATCTGTGATTGTATGCCTTTAAAGAAGATGAAGCAAAATAAAATACGACCACATTCAGAATACAGGGATGGAAAAGTGTTTGCAAGTACCAACATTATGTTTATGTATGTCAAGTGAATGTACTTTGCTGTTGTAGCTAAGAAGTAGTCCAAAAATACCCATAAATATATGTGATAACTAGTATGCCTTTAGCAGTTGTATATTTAATTGGCAGTCGTATTTTAGTCGTGTTCATGGCAAAGACAGCGCTATCCTAGTATCTCTGTGTTCTGTGCATGCCGTGTGCATGTAGAGTTCTGCTTTGAGGTTCAGTTATGTTTATTCATATTTCAGGGATCCCAATGACATCGATATCTTCACTGGCGGTATCTCCGAAAAACCTCTTAGAGGAGCACTCGTGGGCCCCGTGTTCAGCTGCATGATCGCTAGCCAATACTCACTGTTGAAGGCAGGAGACAGATTCTGGTTTGAAGAGAAAGATGCTTATACACGATTTACACCAGGTATGCTCTGTAAAGCGTCATTCATCATCATCAGCAGTTCTCTTATGTCACATAAATATATATATATATATTTATTTTTTTTTGAAAAGAAAACAATCATCAGGAAAGCATTGTTTACACGACATTGTTTACGATAATCTATACTTCAATGACTACTAATAAGTAATAGTGTAATTATAAAAACATAGTATGTTCATGACATATTTTTATCTGATATCTTTTTATACTCAAAACTAATACATGTAGTATACAAATGTATATTATCAATAAAGCAAATTGTCTCTACATTCTTGTGACAATAATACTATTTAAGTTTTGTAGAAATGCAATGACACAACAACTCATTAACGGTGTCGTCTTTATTTCAGAGCAACTCATTGAAATACGGAAGGCGACGTTGTCGCGGCTCGTATGCGACAACACAGACACTACTTATATACAGAAAAATGCTTTTATAGCCATGTCGGCAAGGTAAGAGGACATCTGCCATTGGCCAGAATTATTACTACGTGACTTCCGGTTTGTTTCGGAGTTGCATCCGTCAAAAATAAGCTTCCTTATCGTATATATCTGCTGAAACAATGATCTTGTATATACATTTGCCTAGGCATTGCTACATAAACCAGTCTCTCACAGTGAAGTTACATTTATATGTTTTAATTTTCACTTAAGACGACAATAAGTGGTATTAATTAAGATTGGAATATTACTTGTTTGGTTTTAGTACGTAATTCTGAAGTACTGTATTGTAGAATCGCTGCAGGTCTTCATTTTTAATAGCTGTTTGTATGTTCACGATACGACTACAGCTTACTACAACCACGTCATATATTGACTTACACGTGGCTTGGATACATAACACGTATGGTAAAAAAGACCCACCATGCACACAGCATGACTAATACTTCAACTTATAATATAGATGAGTCAATGCATACGTGGTACATACTGTCACTAACTCTGTATTTTACCTCCCTCTCTCTCTCCCTCCAACCACACAGAAACCCACGGCAACCCTGCTACAGTCTACCCAAGATGGATTTGACCAAGTGGCGAGATTTCCAGGTGACCCCCCATTGGTCAGCATGGTCAAGCTGGACGCGCTGCGCGTCCAAATTAGGTTACCAGTCTAGAAGACGAGCTTGCCTCCCGAGACGAACCAAGTGCCAAGGCTCAAAAGTACAATACAGGAACTGCGGACAATTAAAGTTTTAATCACATCATAAAATATTTATAGCGTGTTTTTATTGTTTGTTAATAATATTACGAGGTCGAAGCTGCTATCCCAGAGTTTCGAACAATCTAAGGTTTAATAACGTTAATAATATATTTATAGCATATTGTCATTATATTTTTATTAATGTTACGAGGGCGAAGCTATCATACCATAGCTTCGAACAATCTAATGTTTAATGACTTTAATAAAATATTTATAGCATGTTGTTATTTCTTCTTTTACTAATATTACGAGTTCAAACCTGTAATACTAGAGTTGTGAACAATCTAAGGTATAAATAACGTTAATAAAATATTGTATAGCATATTATTATTGAACTTATTGTTTACGAGTGTAGACACGCTATTAGTAAAGCGTATTTTTAGAAAAAGCAAGTACGACAGTTGTCTAGCAATGATCCTCCTACGCATATCCTCAAGACCCAAACTCATCTAGTAACGCTTTCATACGCTACGGTTTATGGAGAATAATTAGGCACCGTCTATACTGATATATCTCCATCAGCTATCAATCACTCTTGCTACATATATCTAGTGCATGCCTAGCAATCCGCAATGGAGACAGTCGAGCGACTATATAATTATACCGACGTCAAATACTAGTATCGATCAATAGATAACACAAGTCAAGTTTGTCACATTGCAACTGGGAAATTTTAATATCTTGCACGGGAAATGTTCAAGTTGTAAATCGAAGTAGATTAATGCAATCCTAAAGTAAATAATATTCATGTATTACCTTATCACATTTTTTTATTTGTTCTACAGAGTGACAGAAATAACGGAAATAAGTAACTCCACGAAAAAAAATATTTAAAGGCATACTATCACATATGGTTGACCTAAATAATGGACATTATAATCAAATTGATACCTGAGTTATTTACTAATGCACTTATTCCCCAATACTCGATAGTTACCACAAATTTCATATTTTATATGAATTCATGTCACGAAGCATTGATTATCTTGTCTTTGATGCGTGAACTTATCTATGAACGAACGGAATCATGTCGTTTTATGTTTTAGACCCCTTGGGCCTTGCATTAGTATCATGAAGCAAAATAAAATACGACCATATTCAGGTTGTATACCTTCAGTTATAACTATAACCTGGCAAAGTCCTATATATAGTAGGGTTGGAATAGCATCTACCATATAGCGGTGGAAGTACAGTTGAATGTATTTTGCAGTCGTACCTAAGAACTAGTCCAAAACAACCATAAATATATGTGATTGTATGCCTTTAAGCCATATTCGAATGCTCTAACATCATATCTGCTTATCTTAAAGCAGGAAATACACGTGAAGTCTATGCAGCCATGAAAGTAGTTTGAATTTCACGCTGTGCAGCTGATTTTATATAATAAAGACATTTAATTGTTCTCTTGTTTGAAACATTTTCTATGTATCGCCTGTTGTTTTTACACTCTCATTGCAGTTGGTTATTGAAATATTAAATGTAGATACTCAATATTTAAAATACATTCCAATTTTACAAAATACTTCATATTTGACATTGCACTCGTATTCTGACATAGCACGACAGTTCCAGAAGGTGAACCGGACTAACATAACAATATGGGTATCTTTTCACAAAGTTCTCTCATCCACTAAGAGACCAAAGCGCTCTCTTAACAGTGCATTAGCTATCGGCAAATGGTCTCTTAGTGGAGAAGAGAGCTTCGATAAACGATAACCTTAAGCCTAATGATATTTTATACAACGTACTGAGATGTCAAACGTTCTAGAAGTGGTTTTATTTGGGGCTCATCCACTGCCTGTATATGAATCATGTCCCCTGTCCTAACGCGAGGCCCTGGTGGCTTATCGTCTATCTGAGGTTCAGTGTCATAATCAAACTCGTCTTCCCTTAGACTGTGCAGCCACGTGAACACCTTGAGATTGCGATGCTTCCTGTCCATTCGCTGTCCTCGGTTCCACATCGCGAGATCTTGCTCCGAGATCTCGTGATACCTCGGTCTGCCCATGCGCACTTTAATATCCTGTTGAATTACTTGACTTAGCTGGGGAGATATACGAACCTTTTGAGCGATTTTTGGTACGTGACTGTAATCTTCCTCGATAAGAAAAGGGTATTCGTCAATGGTGCCTATGGTATTTCTTAGTCCATTGTCGTCTCCGTAGCCTGTCACTCTGACGAGTGCGTGAGTTGTTATGGCTATCTTACGCTTTACTTTCGAAGTAAGGTCCCTATTCAGATCAATTTCAAGAATCTTGGCATCACCTGCCCACAATGCCGTTCGGACCTCATCATGTGACGTCACGTCCGTTCCTGATTCTGATGGCACGAACAGGAATGCTTCGAGAGTAGAAATAGAGGGAGACGACTGTCGTGGCAACGTAATAGACGCCCGCGACTTCCGGCGCAGAGAAAGTCTCGAACTTTGTCTGGTAAGTATTCTTTGTTGTCGGGCGAAATGCGATAGTTTTTGATGAATCAGCTGTCGTCGAACTTCTTGGAAGTTTATCGACTTCCCTCGAAACTTAGTCTTACCTGCAGATGCTATACGCCTCTGTGGTGGTTGTATTTCATCCTTGATATTAGTCATGCTCCCACTTTTCTTGAGACCAGGTCCTAAATGTAATCCTCGGGTTTTACCGCAACTAAACACCATCCTTTGTTCATCCTTTTCTAACATGTCGTAGATGTCGTCCGTCGGGGCCAGCACTGAACCGACGACTTGAGTCGCCTGTGCTTTCATCATCTTGTCCAGAGCCCCGACTCGTCTGTTCGCCAAGGCGATCCATTTGCTCTGTAGGTCTGGTTTACTGTGAGAATGTTCAAGTCTCCTTCTCCTGTGTCGTTTCTTGGATGGCATATTGTTTCCACTGGAAGAACACGACAGCAGTGATATCTGCGTCACAATTGAGTCTTCGCTTTCCGTTCGATGAAAACGTGATTCTAGGCCAAGTTTGGGACTAAACAAAGGTTCTCGAACCATTCTCTCCCGGGGTTCGATATCTTGGACAACATAGTCAGTCATCCATTCGTGAAGAGCTCGGGAGATCCGGCCTTCGTCGTTTTCCATGTCAATAAAGGATGATTCGTAAGTGTCGAAATCTGAAGCACTGTCATAATCCTGGACCGTAAGTTCGCCATTCTGAGAATACAGGTCGTCGTCGTTGTCCGTTACTAACCTCACGGACTTTGTCGAAACCGGACGAGGGTCTTCTGTCCTTTCGGCTCTCATCGCTTTCGTTCACGTGATGTCTATTCTAATGGCCCGGATAGAACTTGTAGCTAGTCGTTGATGCTCACATCTAAACGAAAATAAGGTCTTCAATCAAAATAAGGTAAGTCAAATTCAGCATGCAGTCTCACAAACGATGTTAAGCCTACATCACACTACACGACGGGACACAACTGGACTGGACAGTCCATGCAGTCGCGTTGTGTAATATGAACGTCATCTCAAACAGCGTCGGGACGATGGAAAATTAGTCGCCGACGACCAAGATATCTGTTCACATATAGGACGCGACTGGACCGTCCAGTCAACTTGGGTCGCGTCATGTAGTGTGATGTAGGCTTTAGCCTCAATGTATCTCGATGATAAACAATTAGTACCCTACCTGCATTTTGCACTTACACATTACCTCAATGGGTATTCTAACCTACCTGTTTTAAGGATTCTACAAGCTTATCTTCTCTGTCCAATTGGTCCTAAATCTTCTCACGTCACATTTCAACACCTAACAAATCCTCATTGCTTAGTACAGAGATACGCAACGCTTTAGTTGGTTGCACGCACGCAGACAAACATGTATGGTCTGTCTTCACGAAGCCCCGCACTGGTTGCCTTGGAAGAAAGTAGAAAGTGTTTCTGTTGAGACTTCAAGCAGTCTAGGTCGTCAAGTGGGTCTCTGCTCCTTTTCTGTCCCAGACGAAGTGTTGGAGCACGTCTGTTCCGCCGGATTAATAATATCGATATGATCTCTCTCTCTCTACCAGGTCACATATGTGCAAGGCGCCGGTTAATATGCTGGTCGCCAGGCTTGCGCTCTGAAGTGTAAGACATTGTAGATTACATGAACATATTTCTCTGAGACCGCATGTCAACTAAGGAATCTCTCTTTCAATCCTCGGGCATAAGATATACCACTTTTCGAGCAGTACGTTTAACAATACACCCCATGTTGGTCTATTTAACAAGTCCGCGAGATTAACGATTGATTCTTGTTTTGTAAGAGTGTGATGTGTGGTTTATCAAGAACTTAAGCGGCAACCTTTGTCAGGGGTTAGTAAAAATGTATTGTAATCTAATCTTATTGCGAGCTGGTATTGCCCAGTGCTGTTCGCTAGCTCCTATATGTTGGTTTGCTCCCTGAAATACGTAACAAAAGAGAGTTAATCTTGCAGTTGCATTATTACACGGCTTGCTGGATTTACGTATGGGCAGCTCATGCGAATAATTTCGAGTGACATTCATTAGTATTTGCATACTGTCTTCTGTCCTCGAGATTACGAAATATTTTCTTATAGTACAATCCCATAACAACTCAAAGATTTATTCACACTACTTGAGCTTGACCATGAAGTCGTACTCAAAACGTTTCGTAACCTCGGGGCCTGATTTTGAAACCCAATACCTAAGATATTTCAGTAATTACTTCTTTACGTCTTGCTATCATTCATAATATTGCATTAATAACTGGTATGGTAAGATTGCTCTTAATACTAGACATTACTGCTTTTACAAAGTGAGGTATTCACGCCTAATATAAACAGGATCAAAGAACGCGACATATAATTATACGAATGTTCAAGCTTTATCCAGTGTATGCTTACTGATCAATTGATATATTTTTATCGTCTAATTCCATCAATAGGTATGTTCTATTGACTTTGGTGTAGGGCTGTAAATAAGTAACACATCACCATAATGCTAAATGACGCTGTTGTACGTGACTCTCGCATATCGTTCATACGATTTGCTCATTTGCCAATAATATATCTGTAAGGTTAGCTGTGCGCATTGTCAATTCAAGTCGATTAGTTTCCTATACAACATACTGTGAAAATCACGGGATATAATTATTGTACGCAGTTAATCGTGAATTAATTACTGAAGTGTACAGTATTAATTAGATCCTATTAACTAGAAATGTGGTTGACGCACAATGATCGATATATTAATATGCAATATTCCTAGAGTATAGTATGTAATTATGTACATTTAGTTTAGTTCTTTGTGTTACCTGTATGGTCTAAAACCATTAAACTTTCGCACTATTTACATTACAGGATTGACACTCGTAAAATTCAATTCTATGATTAATTAATCAAATTACACGAATGTTTCTTCACAAAGGAGGGGTATCTTTAAGAAAACACATGATGTACTAGTATTACAGTTCTTCCATTTTATCAACGATTGCAAGACGTTTCTGTAATAGTATGTAGCTGTATAACAAACGAAACGTGGTTATTTATAAAATGGTTTATACAGAGAATATTATTGTTTGGAAAAAAGACGTTTGTGTATAATGCATACCTACCTACAGTCATGTATGCATGCAATGTAAATATGAGTACTATACATTTTTACAATCTTACTATGATCAAAGAACAGACATGAGACAATTAACAGTACTTACCAATTCCGAATCAATGTGTGCCAGCTTTCTGCGATCTCTCCAAGATATCTACACACAGTACATAAGTACTAGCTAGAAGTACAATATATAGAATATCACAAAGTATCGTCTTCACTAAGATTGACCCTGTACTGACGGTATCACAAACAAGCACTTAACGTAGTCAACAAGCATGATCGGGTGTGGTTAGTGTCTGGCACAAGTGCGATCCCATATCTATTGTGTTTGTACGGCGGTTCTGTGATTATGTCTCTATGCGGAATGATTTAACGAGTAACTTTGTTGGGGGTAAGCGGCGACAGTGTGTTCATTGTTGTTGGGATTGCGTTGGTGGAGGAGGTCTAAAAATAATGTATTTGTAGAAAGACTTCTTTAGTACATGCAACAGATATACGAACCTGTGTGAATAATAGAATGCAGCCCAATCTGACACACTGTAATTGATATCGATCGCGACAGTCACACAATTTTTTTAAATGTCAATTGTAAGATGCAATCCATAAACAATATTTCGTAAATTCATAAATATAGGAAAACCACCAATTCATTTAGCATGTAACTAGTAATATAATATAA
Organism: Lepetodrilus ovalis; assembly: GCA_032361185.1. Taxonomy (NCBI): domain Eukaryota; kingdom Metazoa; phylum Mollusca; class Gastropoda; order Lepetellida; family Lepetodrilidae; genus Lepetodrilus; species Lepetodrilus ovalis. The sequence continues at coordinate 3,777 of JAUTBQ010170981.1, read as the reverse complement.
GTACTATGACTAGTACTTGGTACATGTATATAGAATATAATGATGTTTCATCTACGTTATTTAAATTACCGTATATTACCTATGGAAACTAACATACTATAGAAGTACTAGTACGTAGTAATTATTAATTTATAAAGAGATACTATAATGGTTTATCACCAATGTTTTATGGGGGGCATAACTTATGGAAAGGATTTTATTTTTCACATCGCAGAGATAAGAATCACGTGAAAGACATCGATACATTATACCTTGCAGTGAGTAAGAGGTTAAAGAGACCTATCTAATTACTGAACTTCAGAAATAATCTGGTGTATTTTGAGAATACTTTGTTCCAAACACACATGGTTGAAACGGTCTGCACGCTGGTAGATTGACCATGATGTGTGTTGGTAACCTTGATCGATTGATTGTGACCAGCGCCCGTTTATTATAAGCCTAGCCTGATCAAGTGTTGACCTGTAAGTTCAGTTCTGAGTGGCGGTAACACAACATACAATTTACGCTCTGTTTGTTTTGCTATATATCATGATCGCCTTCAAAATATACGAAGGTAGAAGTGACGGTGTTTACTTAATAAATTACTGACTTAACGGCAGGGAAATGCAGCTATATTAACTGTGGCTTGACAACAGATCACCATATTGATATACTACCGTTTATTTCGATATTGTTGTATAATGGAAATGCGGGAACATTAATCAGAGCGTTAGTATATCGGTTGGCAATATATGAGCTGTTTAAAGGCCAGGAAACTATTAATTGACGAGTGCCATATTGCTTGGCGTACACCAGACGCAATATCAATAGATCAGAAAAATTAATAAGTGACGAATATATTTAGTAAACTATAGTTGTATTTTGTCCATGTCTTATTATAATCCCATTGGCGTCTACTATATTGTTTGCATACACTAAATGCTAGAGGTATTCGAAAATGCTATACACTTTGTTAAGTCATTCGTGTCAAGTGTTAATCATTTGAGATTTAGCTTGTTGCTGTTCCATTTGGTGACTCTAAAATTTGCAAAACTAATAAAGCATTTAATTACTTTTATAAGCAATTCGCAGCGGTAGTATACTGTATATCGCAAATATGGATTGAAAAATATGGATTGTCGTGGATTATTAATATACAACAGTAAACCTACTTTTAGATATTATATTCATTACATCTAGTATACCATATAAACGACAAAAGATTGTTATCATTATCCATGAGACGCTCAAACGGTCATGATTTCGTATCACCACGTCGTCACACGAATACCTTGTACAGGTATATTCTTTCAATATGTATTGAATATTTCAGCGCTGATTAATAATATGAATCGCTGTTGAACACCTGCACGGCAGGTGTTTTGATAGCTCGACTGTCGAGCCGTACTTACACTGTTCACGTGTATATTATTTACATACTTGTGTATATAATTTACATAAGGTGTAACAGAAAGATTATCCGGTTGTATGCAGATATTCAAATGTGGCTTAAGGAAACCTAGCACACTATAATGAAGCGTTCGTATCTACTGTGTGCTCGTATCTATGTTTTTCTCTGATTACTACGACAGCGCTAACTTACAGTATAACATCGATATGAGAGCTTCATGAAATTAAGGTTGTCGAGACCACTAATGGTCGTCGAGTCTAGATGACACAATATATAAACTTGCATATAGTAGTCATTACAACTCCTTATATAAATTCCCCTAAAAGTACTCGATCTGCAAGACAGGGTTATTACAATCTTAAATACTTGTGCCTTGACGTGTGGTCATGCAATGGGTTCTTTTCAGGCCGTTTCAATGGGAATGTTTTCTGATTTTATAGACGCTTCTTTTGCTTATTCCTCGTAAATATTTTAGTCCTGCACAAGTCAGAATTTGCATTGGGAATGGGTTGAGCATGTAAACTCTACTATAAAAGGTTTCGCGGAGCCAGATCGTGTAGTGCATGCATCCTTTAACCATTACGACATATCAGTAAGAAATCGTTGAAATTCTAGTCCACTAGAGTCCCAGGTGTGACCGCATCCTCACACCACAGAGGTACTTATTACGTTCTCACTTCAATAGTACCCCTGACACACGTCTAGGGGGAAATTGCTACCACGAAAGCTCCATGATCCAAATTGAAGCGTACAGCTATCAGCATTGCTCGCGTCATATACTAGTAATGCTCAAAATGGTACAGAATGATTTCTTTTGCGAACCTATCTAGAGCATGAGTTAAAATGCTTCACGTTACAATATAATTTCCTTATCATGTTGTCTGTATATATGTACCAATAAATAAAATAATCTCTTATATGTTTGAGAAATTCATCCACGTTATTATTGTTTACTGAGAACATGCAATTCAATTTGGCGAGTATGGTCTAGTGATTGTACAGAAGATAAGAAGTAGAAGAAGAAGAAGAAGAAGAAGAAGAAGAAGAAGAAGAAGAAGAAGAAGAAGAAGAAGAAGAAGAACGAATGTTGATTAAAGGCACAATATCATAGATAGTTATGGTTGTTTTGGACTAGTTCTTAGCAACAACTGCAAAGTGCATTCATTTGACATACCTAAGATCATGTTTGTACTTCCAAAAACCTTTCCATCACTGAATGGTAGACAAAATACCACTGCACCCCAACGATAATGTGAATCGAATGGGTTTTTTTACTAGCGGTATTCAATCTGTTTGACCATACTTTCGTACACCAATGTATATACAAAGGGGCTTTACTGGTCTACGTTTTCCTGGAATTCAAAGTGGTTGGACTCGATGTCTTAGAATTCCTTCACAAATCAACTGATTAATCCACGACAAGATAATAAATAGTCCGTCGCACTAATTCATATAAAATATGAAATTAATGTTAACTATCAAGTGTTGGGAAATACGTACATCAGTAAATAACAACTTTTGGGTGTACAAATCAAACGGAAAGTCTCAGACAGAAATTCGTTTGTCCGTTATATAGGTCAACCCGCCTTGGTAGTATGCCTTTACGGCGTCGTGTGATGAATAAAATATACAATGCTTACATACAATTATAAAACAAATTTATAAAAATACCACTCGGCCATCATGTAATGTACATGTCTGTAGAGTGTATGTCCTGTGATGTCATCTTCACTTTATTAAGTACAAAGATAGCACTACACGAATCACTCGTCTATTTACTGAAGTAAAGCGGAAGTAGTCCCGCGGTGAGCCGATTGTACACGAATGTGTATATATAATGGAGTGCTGACGATAGCAATGACAAATACATTAAGTAGATTAATATTCCTTCATCATTACATTATATTGTTTTGTGTGTCAGACAAAATATACCTTAGCGATTTCATTATCTTCTAGTACAACAACCAATTCTGAAAACGCAAATAGGTCAGTTGTGTGTATATATCAAAGGCGCAGCTCAATTTAATGGTCATAGAAAATAACACTTAATAACGTGAGACAGCTATAATCTTGAGCAAAGCCTAGAATTATTATATCAAAGAGTGTAATACTATAGCTGTGGCGCTAGCGGCTGCAGGTTCTTTACACGATACTCTAAATTGAAGCAAATTTACTTATTTCCAGAAAATAAACAGCTGATAAGGAATACGTCATTGTTGCCATACTAACTCACATCAGTCATCAACTAACTAATCAAAACAGATGCTAAAAATAACGCAATGAATGCTCCCTTGCCTTCGCTCAGAAGTGATGTCTCATCAATATAAATGAACGAAATGAACTATTTGAAAAACTTTGTGACTTGATGGATTTAAATATATTTGTAA
>JAUTBQ010170970.1:0-11768 GCA_032361185.1 Lepetodrilus ovalis | reverse complement strand
CATGGAAACAATACACTTAGTGCAAAGTATGGATACTTAGAACAACGAGATAAAGAATATTGGCGAGTAAAACCACTTACAAAAGAGATATATCTTGGTACATACAACTACTACCATGATAAGTTTGATACGATACTAGAGTACACTTACGGACAATTTTACAACGAAGACTATGGTTTTGAAGTAAAAGCAAAACGGTATTTTGGAGATGTATCGGTCGGTCTATTATATCAACAAACCACACAAAAATATGCTGGTATAAGTATCGAGGTGCCACTAACACCAAGAAAAGTTAACGACTCATGGTTTCAAGTAAAAGGAAAAAATGACTTTAGCTATACTGTTAGAACTACTGTTATGGATGATGATGGGAAAAATACTCTAGAACCAGGTGGTGTTATAAGACCTGGTCGTGAGTTTGATATAGAGAGAAGATTTTTAAATCGAAAGAGAGTTAGCAGTGATTATGTTAAAAAACATATCTTACGGCTTAGAGATGCTTACTTTAAGTATGTAGTTATCACTAAATAGTTTCTTAACTATCTAGTGGTTTTTCTAAGGTGTAACTCTTCAGGAGGATTGGGAAAGTCTTTAAACAATTTACCATAATGTATCTCTCGATTAGGAAAAATCACAACCATTATAGTCAACCATATCAATCTAAAGTACAATAATATACTTTGGTTTTTAACATACCAAGACTCTACTTTCCCCTTATATGGAGAGATAACATAGTCATAAAAATACTCTTTATCTGCTATCTCTTCTCTAGCCATGATACCCTCTTCATCTCTAAAGATGATAGAGCCGATACCTGATAAACCTGGTCTAACTCTTTTGATACTCTCTTGGTCTACCTCATCAAACACTACAAAACAACGCATATCTTGTGGACGAGGTCCTATAACACTCATGTCGCCTTTTAGTATGTTTATAAGTTGGGGAAGTTCGTTTATCTTTGATTTTCTCAAGAACTTTCCAAAAGGGAGAACTCTTGGATCACCCTTTACTGTTATGGTTCCTGTACCTATGTTCGGACTATCTTTAAGCATAGTTGCAAACTTTAAAAGTCCAAACATCTTACCATCTTTACCAACTCGTTGTTGTGTAAAAAATATCTCACCCTCACCTGTAAACTTAAGTACAATCATAACTGGAACCAATATGGGAGCCAATACAATAAGTGCTAAAGTCGAAAAAAATATATCTAAAACCCTCTGCATCCTACATCCTACCATCTAAATATTTACCCGTCTCTTTATGACCAAAATCAGGTATCATTTTAAAAAATAGCTTAACAATATCTTCTTTAATCCAAGCTTTATTTTCTTTTAAATTTTTTATATTTTCTGCAAAATATGCTAGTTTTTCTTCATCAAAATCTGCTTCATTTTTTATAACCCCTAGGTTTTCAAATCTATCCATATCTAAAATCTCATGGTCTGTAAAAAACTCTTCAAAATCTTTTTCCCCAGTTGTATCACTTTTGAAAAAATAACATGGCCATTTTTTTGAATTTTGAGTTTTATTAGTAAAAAAGTCTCTTGCCTCTTCTTCACTTTCACAGATATATGGTTCATACCCTATGTTCTCAAGATACTTAACTGCAATATCTGCAAAAGTTATAAGGTGTAGTTTATCACTAAGTTTTGGGAAAAATATATCTCGGTTTTCACCAAGTAGGCAACTCATCAGACAAAGTTCTCCTGACTCTTTTGGTGTTACAAAGTATCGTCTTACATCACTAGGAGCTGAGATAGGTTGTCTTTTTTGTATGCGTTGGTTAAAACCATGGAGTAAACTTCCATCTGAAAAAGCAACATTTGCAAATCTAGCTGTAGAGATAGGCATCTGCAAACTTCGTCTCATGAGAAACATCTCCATGATTCGCTTACTTGCTCCCATCATATTTACTGGATTTGCTGCTTTGTCTGTTGATACACAGAAGTATTTTTTAGCACCATTTTCATATGATTGTAAAACTGTTTTGTCCGTATTTTCGATATTTACCTCTATCATTCTCATGAGAGTAAATGGATCTTTTTCACTTCGTACATGTTTTAAAGCTGAGAGGTTTAAAACATAGTCATACTTTCCATCAGCGTTTATAAAAGCATCGTACTCCACAGAACCTATATCTAAAGCGAAAGTTGCAAACTCTCCATCTATATAACCAAGTGAGCTTCGTATATCTCTGACAAGCTCTACCATGTTGTTTTCACTTATATCTACAACATGAAGCTTTTTTGGAGTTCGTTTAAATATCTCTTTTGTCACAGCCTGACCAATACTTCCAGCTCCACCAATAACCAAAAACGAAGAACTAGAAACTATATCGCTAAGTTCTTTTTCATGAATCTTTATATCATCTTCAAAAAGTTCGGAGTCTCTTCCGATAAGGGTTAACATATCCATTGTACAATTTCCTATTTTTAAAAAATTAAATTATTTAATATTATATCGACATTATATGAATATAGTTTAATTTTTTATATGTTTTATCAAGCTATCACAAACCAAATCAACCTCTTCAAGTGTCATAGTAGGATAGAGAGGAAGGGTAAGTTCTCGTTTTGCTATATCTTCAGCAATAGCCACTTGATTTAATCCTATATCTTTAAATGCTGTAAAATCTTTAAATGCAGGATAATGTATAGACGACTGTATGCCATCTTCTTTTAACTTACCTATCAATGCTACTCTATCTATATTTTGAGATAAAAGAATTGGGAAGATATGATAGACAGACTTAATATTTTTAAGATTTAAAAAAGGTACGCTTATCTCTTTAACATCTAACAATCTCTCATGATACCTTTGTACTAAAACTTTTCTCTGTGCATTTGCATCTTCTAACTTATCAAGCTGTATCAACCCAAGAGCTGAACGCATCTCATCTATACGATAGTTTAGCCCTGATTGTGCTATATCATAAGTGATAGCTCTACCTTTATGACGATCTAAGGTTAAGGCAGTCATACCATGAGAGCGAAAGTATTTGGCTTGTTGGTCGAGGTCTTTATCTTTTGTGGTAAGCATACCACCTTCACCAACAGAAAGATTTTTGTTAGTAAAAAAACTAAACGCTCCATACTCACCAAAAGAGCCAACTGCTTGTCCTTTATAACTAGCTCCTGGTGCATGAGCACAATCTTCTATCAAATCTATATCTTTAGCTTTGCAAAGTGCTACTATCTCATCCATCTGACATGGATACCCTGCAAAATGCACGATGATGATCGCTTTTGTTTTAGGAGTGATAACCTTTTCTATAGTTTTTGCTGATATATTCCAATCATCATAACTTTCACAATCTGCTAAAACAGGTGTAGCCCCAACCATACGAACTACATTTATATCTGCTACAAAAGTAAGAGCAGGGATGATGACTTCATCTCCATCTTTGACACCCAAAGCTAAAAGAGACATATGAAGTGCTGCTGTGGCATTTGAAACTGCTGTACAGTAGACATCATCATGAGCTATAGAAAAGTTTGCTTCAAACTCTTTGGTTTTCTCTCCCATAGTTATCCAACCACCTTCAACCACATCTTTGACAGTTTGAGGTTCTCTCTCATCATAATTTAGTTTAAACAGTTGTACTTTCCACATTTGATATCCTTCAAAATTTCGAAGCATCTTATCTAATAGTTAATTAATGTTAAGTTATATACATTAATAAATATGATTAATATAAAATTAAAGTCAATTCAAGATACCTCATGATACACTTAAAAAAAATATTCTAAAAAAGGAATCTTATATGAAACTAAGTACCATAGCTATTTTATCTCTATGTTCTATATCACTATCTGCTACGGAGACAGATGATGCTCTAACATATCTTAATGAACTCCGACAAGGCACTGGACTCACACCATATACACTAAATACAAAACTAAACCTAGCAGCACAAGAACATGCTAACTATCTCTTGGAGGAAAATAAATTTAGTCATCAAGAGACAAATACTAGAAATAGTCACTATACAAAAGAATGGGGTTATGATAGAATCACAAATGCCCAATACACTTGGACTTCATATGGTGAAAACATAAGTGCAGGAAGTAAAACGATAGATGATTCGATAGATGGTCTTTTTCAAGCCATATATCATAGACTTGGTTTTTTATCTTTTGATACGGAAGATTTAGGAGTTGGGTATATCTATGATGTTAACTATGGCTACAAATCTGCACATGTTTATGATATGGGAACACAAAACCCAAGATTTAGTAATCATGTCCAAGATGATAATCCTAAAATCATAAAATGGCCTTACGAAAACTATACACAAGCTCAACCTGCATTTTTTAACAACGAATTTCCTATCCCTTTACCAGAGTGTACACAGGGTGGTTCATCTGGAAATCCTATAAGCATACAGTTTAACCCTGCAAAAAGTGGAGATATAGTATTTGATACATTTACTTTACAAGATGCGGCAGGGGTTACAATACAGACAAAACAGATAACACAAAACCTAAGTGACAAACAATTTGTCATATTTCCTATAGATAGACTAAACTGGGATACAAACTATACGACAATCTTTACATATAGCGAAGACAATACACAAAAGAGTGAAACTTGGTCATTTAAAACTAGAGTGTTGGATCATCCGATATATACTCTAGATGATACTCAAAACACCTATGATATAGCAAAAAACTCTACTTATGCCTTTTTTGTAAAACAAGAAAATTGTAATGCAGTAAGTAGCAATTATGGTCATCAAGGTGGATTTAACTTTGAAAAAGTTTTAGATAAAGATACTTACTACACTACTGTGACTGCTAACATCGGTGCTGATACAACAGCCACTATGGGTGGTAAGACATTTGATTTTCATATATTTACCCAAGAGATAACAAACTTAGAGTTTACCGATAAAACTAGCAACTCAGTAACACTTAAATGGACTCATGAAAAGAGTGGGGAAGAGAGTGGTTATAAGATATATAGAGATGGAAAGTTTTTAACTCAAGTATCCAGTGATATAGATACTTACACGGATAGTACAATATCACCAAACACAACTTATACTTATACAGTAAAAGTGACAAACAGCTAACTAATCCTATCTTTTGAAAGTCTACAATCAGACTTTCAAAAGGAAACCCTAACTTTAATAATCCAAGCATAATCTCTTAAATATTTACAATTTTTAGACTATTTAATTGTGTATATTTAATTATCTATAATTTCAATTACTATTTAATCATATTTTAACATATTCTTAAATATAATTATTTGTGTTATTAATCAAACTAACACTTAGGTAACATACAAATGATACAATTTCCATAGCAGTCGAAAATGGCTACTAAATCTTAAAAGAGGAGAGAGATTATGATAAAAAAGAAAATCTTGACACATATGTCAGTGGCTCTTTTGTTGTGTGGTTCACTAAGTTCGTTACAAGCGATAGGTGGTTCTTTTGATGTTGGTGGTGTAAATCATAGTGTAGGTACAGATTGGGTTGATGTACAACACAACAGATATGTTGATGCACACTATGCTTATGATACTCATGCTAAAGTGGCTCAGTACCCTTATGCACATAGCACAAAAATCAAACCTGCTTATGTAGATGATAACTATCAAAGCTATGGCACAGATAGAGTTCATGGACATCCAGTAAGCATACAGTTTAATCCAGATAAAAGTGGAAACATCGTTGTAAACAGTTTTGTTTTAAAAAACTCCAAAGGAGAAGTAGTTGCAACCAAAACAGCAACTAGAGAACTAAACGATAGACAGTTTGCTATAGTTCCTGCTCATAGATTGGGCTGGGATGAAGAGTATACTGTAGCTTTTTCTTATAAAGAAGATGGTACACCAAAAAAAGAAGCTTGGGCATTTAGAACCGAGGCTCTTGAGCATCCTTTATATACACTGGAAAACAGTAGTGATACTCATGATATAGCAAGAAACTCAACTTATGCATTTTATGCAACGCATAGAAACCATGATGATGTAGCTGGATCGTTTCACCAGAGTGCTGAGTTTAGAGTAAAAAAAGCTGTAGACCATGATACTTACTATGTAGGAGTAGAGGCAGGTGTGGGTTCAAATGTTACAGCTACCATAAATGATGAAGAGTATAAGTTTCATATCTTCACAGATGAGATAGAAAAGCTTGAGTTTACTAGTGTAGATGAGACATCTGTCACACTAAAATGGTATCATACTCGAAGTGGAGAAGAAAAAGGTTATAAGATATATAGAGATGGTAAGTTTTTAGCTTCAGTATCAGCAGATACAGAAGTATATAGAGACAACCATGTGAGAGCGGGTGTAACTTATGCTTATACAGTAAAAGTTACAAACGATAAAATTTAAAAATAAAAACAAAATAAGGAGAAGATTATGATAAAGAAAAAATTATTAGTACCATTGTCAATGGCATTGATGCTAGGTGGTTCGCTTAGTTCTTTACAGGCAGCAGATAGTGCGGGGATAAGTGGGACGGTTACGACATTGGGAGGTCATATAGGCTTTAAATGGAAAGGTGACTTTAATGGTGATGGCATATCAGATATTCTTATTAGAAAAAAAGATGATGGAAGACTATATGCTTTTTACCTAAATAATAATGGTAAATATACTGCTTCTAAATATATAGGGGATTTATCTGGATGGGCAGTAAAAGGAAGTGCTGACTTTGATGGAAATGGGGTGTCTGATATTGTCATTACAAAAGCAGATGGAACAATTAGTAGAGTATTATTAAATACAAATGGTACAATTAAAAATATATCAACAATAGCTACTATGTCTTCTAATTGGACATTAGAAAATACTGTAAATGATTTTAACGGTGACGGTATTCCTGATATTCTTGTAAGACAAAAAAGTAGTGGATATTTATATGCATTTTATCTAAATAATAATGGTAAATATGTTGGTAATAATCTGATAGGAAACTTATCTGGATGGGCAGTAAAAGGAAGTGCCGACTTTGATGGAAATGGTGTATCTGATATTGTTATTTCTAGTTCCAATGGAACTATTGGAAGAATACTTTTAAAAACTGATGGTAATGTGAAAAATGGAGATACAATAGCTACTATGTCTTCTAATTGGACATTAGAACAATTATAAAAACAAGGATAAATTATGAAAAAAAATATACTTTTTACACTAGTGTTTTCTACACTATTTTATGGCTGTGGATCTAGTGAGAATAGCAAACTTCCTACTAAAGATAGTAATACAGAGGTAAATAATATAGAAAAAAATGGTATTATCATAAATAAAGATAAAAATAGTCATATTGATTTATCACCTAGTAATGATAGTAAAAACACATCTTCCATACCAGAAGGTATTAATGTGTCAAAACCCAATACTATTGATATATCATCATCTGATTCAAAGACCAATACCCTTGACGGTATTACATTTGAAAAATAAATTATGTTTTATGTAAAAAAACTTATTTTTCTACATATCTTAATATCTGTCTTCAGTAATCTTTTTGCTGAGACAGATAGAACATATACACACGGGCATATAAGTTCGTTTTTTAAACAATCAGAAAGACCCTCCCCAATAGTTGAGTATAGAACTAAAAAACATAATCAACTAAACCTAGATAAAGCTTATCCAAATTTATTAAAGTTAGATACAAATTATTTTGCTATGGGACTTTGGGCTACAGAAGAACGTTCAAATTATACTTGGTCAAACTTTATCAAACTTGCTACAAAACTCCAAAAAGACAGACCAAATACATCTCTCATAGCATATATAAGAAGTCCTACCTATGGACAGAACAAACACTTCTGCTGGGATGAAAATCTAACCAATAACACTTGCATAGATGAAACCAACTACAACAATTTCATACTTTGGGCTGAAAAAGTAGCTGAACTTCATAACAAATTCCCTATCGTAAAAGGTATTCTTATAGATGATTTTGCAGATGACATGAGCCATGATGACTCAGATAATAGGTTACTTTCACCAGAATATTTAGCTCAAATAAATACAGCAGGTAAAACTATTTATTCTGATTTTACCTTAGATGCAGTATTTTATCTAAATACTATATCTGCCTATCATGCTAAAAGATTTGAAAATGTTATTGACGGCGTTCTTTTTTTTTATTATCATCTTGATACAAATGGAACTAGACACGATCCAAATCCAGCAAGAGTACAAAATGAAATTGAACTATTTAATCGTTCTTTTTCACAAAATAAATCTACTTTAGCAACTATTTTTAGACGTCCACCTGAGCCATCAATAAAAAATGATACTTTTACAGCTCAAGCATTAATTGATATATCCAATGTGTCTACTGATATGAAAATTGTCTATTGGGATAATACTTATGATACCTCCGTAAATGGCTTTGCTAAGATAAAACTCATACTAGAAGATGAGACAATTTTAGAACAAGATTTATCTGAAGGAGTTTCTGGGAATGGTTTACAAATACTTACTATACCTGCTAAAACAATAAATGCCATTCAAAAGTCCTCAGCAACGCTAAAACTTAAAGTTATTACAACAAGAAATTATTCAAGATGGAGTTATTTAATAAATATTTTTATACTTGATCCTAAAAACATCCCAATTAAATGGAATATACTACATAACCCCAGTAATGCACATGTGCTAACTACAAGTGATGAAATAGAAGGAAAAACAAAAAAATATCTTGGTATCTATGCTGGTGTTCACTCAAAGTTCGATGTTACTACAAGTTATATAAAAACTCTACTTAGATATGGTCTAAATGCTATACGCACTCAAAAATTAGATGGAGTTGTAGCGTGGGAAACTATGATGAACAAGCCATCTTCTGGAATTTTCAAATCATACAACAATGATTCAACTCCATCTTCTTTATTTGTTAAAAAAATTGATGATGGTAGACTATTTGCTTTTTATCTTAATAGTTTTGGAAAATATAAGTCTAATCAATATATAGGAAGTTTTAAAAATTGGCAATTTGTAGGTAGTGCTGATTTCGATAGCAATGGAGTAAATGACATTCTTTTAAGGATTGGCAATGGAACAATTAATCATGTACTATTAAATACTGATGGTACAATAAAAAACTATTCAAGAGTTCTAACCATGAATGCATCATGGGAGCCTGAAAATACAATTTCAGATTTAAACGGTGATGGTAATCCTGATATTTTAATTAGAAAAATCCCTTATCAAGACTTATATATTTTATATCTTGACAACAAGGGTAAATATATTGGGAATAAAGCATTAAAAGGTTTTAGGGAATGGAAAGTCAATGCAAGTGCAGATTTTGATAATAATGGAATCAATGATTTACTTATATCTAATAAAGTTGGAACAATTGCAAGAGTTTTATTAGATAATAATGGCTCAATAAAGGATGCTTCAACAATTGCCACTATGTCTAATAATTGGGAGCTTGAAAATATCACTGGTGATTTCAATGGAGATGGTCTCTCTGATATTCTAGTTAGAAAAAAGAGTGATGGCACAGTATATGCTTTTTATCTTAATAATCAAGGAAAATATATTAATCATAACCTCATTGGTAATCTATCTGGATGGAAAATTAAAGGTGTCGGAGATTTAGATACAAATGGAGTCAGTGATATATTACTTTATAGACCGACAGATGGAATGATGGCTAGAATACTTATAAATCTTAACGGAACTATCAAAGATGCCTCAAAAATAGCTAGTATGTCTTCTAACTGGCAATTAGAATAACTATATTTTTAAATCTCTTTTATATATATATATGAGGGTTCATTTTTATGTAATTCAACCTCTTGAAAAATAAAAAAACCATTTTTTATATAAAATTGATTTGCTTTCAAGTTTGCTCCAACTAAAACTTTATATTTATCTTGATTAAGAGAAATTAACTCTTTTTCTATGTAATCCAATAATTTTTTACCTATACCTCTCCCTTCATAATCATTATCTACTACAATAGAGAGTAGCTCAGGCAACTCCATTTTCATCTCTTTAATCCGTACTTTTTTAGGAGCATTTAAAGTTTCATACGCTTTTTTCATAAACTCTAATGAAAAGATATTTTGAAAAACAAACTTTATAAGCATAAAAACATTATTTTTTAAAAATCGTTGATATAAACCAGATGTATTAATACTTACAGCTATAAATCCAATGACTTTATCATCCTCTTTTGCTATATAAACTATCTCATACTCAATAAGGTAAGCATAAAGTGCTTCCAAAAAACTACTAGATTGTTTACTTAAAAAGCCTGTTGGAATACCTACTTTGTGAAGCTTTGCAATAGATAAGGCATCTTGACTTTGTGCTTTTTTAAATATCATTTATTTTATTCACTATCTTTTGATATGCATTTTTAACACTAAAATTATTTTTAAAAGCTACCATAGCATTAGAACTTAGCTCACTTTTATACTGTTCATCACTTTTAATTTTGTATAAATTATCTTTAAATTTATCAATATCTCCAGCTTCACAAAACAACCCACACGCTAAGTCTTTTTCTATTAACTTACCATAATCACTTGCTGAACATTGATCTAAAGAAGCTAATATTGGTAATCCATACCGTAAATAATCTATCGTTTTTGATGGAAAATTTGGTACTGTAAACCTTTCATCTAAACTTACCAATCCTATATCACTAGCCATGGTAATACTTTCATAATCTTCTCTAGGCATGTAGTCGATAAATACTATATTTTTTATATCTTGTTCTTTTATAAGTTGTTTTATTCTCCTTGATTCTGTACCTTTACCAATAATCAAAAACTTAATTGTCAAATCATCCATACATAGTTTAGCTAACTCAAGTATATTATCTATTTTTTGGGGTTTTCCTAAATTGCCACCAAATATCAAGATAAAGTCATTTTCATTTAGACCATACTTATTTCTAATTTCTAATTTCGATATTTTTTCAGATTTTACTTGTATATCTCCCCATAAAGGAAGAATAAAAAGCTTATTTTTATCAATAAAAGTATAATTATTGCTAACATAATCTATATTTCCATTTGACATACAACCAATAAAATCAAATGACGAAAGCACTTTCTTTTCTTTATACTTGAAAAATTTAAAAATAAAACTATTATTTATCAATCCTATATCTTTAGCATTTTGAGGAAATAAATCAAATAATATCAATAATGCTGGGCAGTGATAATATGACTTTAACCCATTTATCAACAACTCATTTGAAGTATAAGGAGTTTGAGTAATAACTAAATCAAATTTAATATCACTCCAATATTGTTTAATATTTGATAAAATTGCTCTAGGCATTGTAAAAGTTGTAATTAATTTATTGAATTTACTCACATCATCAAATAAATTTCCAGTTTTTACTCGCAAGATCTGCATATTATCATTTATTTGGAGTTCTGTTTCTAAACTATGCTTTTTTTCTCTTGGTGTAGCAACATATACATTATGTTGTTTTGCAAATTCTAATGTCAAATCTTTTGCTAAACTTGAAGTAGCTTGATTCTCTGGAAAAAATGGAAAAATAAATAAAATATTCATATTTACTACTTTTTCCACACAACACGATTTATATAGTCAGTATATGAGAGTATAATTCTCAACACTTTATCTGATACATTTGGCATAGAATAGTCTGCTACTGGTCTTAAAGTTCTATCATTACCACTCTTTTGCATCTCTAAGATAGTTAATCCTTGAAGTATTCTCTCTTGCTCAAGTCCCACCATCATAACAGATGCTTCTTCCATAGCTTCTGGTCTTTCATGAGCTTCACGGATGTTAAGTGCAGG
>JAUTBQ010170959.1:0-11771 GCA_032361185.1 Lepetodrilus ovalis | reverse complement strand
ATCGTGCACCGTTTTGGATGTTGCCGTTTTGCAAACTGCACCCATTGAACCAATCAAATTCTGTATAATGCTGAACATGCAAAAACCCTTGTAGTGTGACAGCGTATAGCACAGACTGATGTGTTATCGCTGTCAGGAGAGCATGGCACAATGATTGAATCCTGGATGTCTAATTTTTGCAAATGGGTGAAAGATTCCCGCAACGACATTATACTCCCCAATCACTTGTTCACTGGACGTCTGAGTTCAGGCCTCAGTTTCAAATCCCGTCCCAGGAGCCCGGCGTCAAGGTTCATTTTAGTTACCTTTCAGATTCTACCACTGTGCTAATAACCACCCCAATCTCGGGTCTGTCTATCAATCTCACCTTCATTGAATAATCATGGTGTATTGGTGCAAAAGTCGTCGCCAATGGGCGAGATATTCCCGCTACCACGTAAAGCACTAATTCATTCATTCCTGCAGTAAGGCCATTATTTATGGAATGCCATTTAACTGTTTTAACATCCAAAACATAATTATTTGGTTTGTATGTTTCAGCAACAATCCGAGTGTTCGCATCTCAGACTTGAAGCCGTTCACCAATTACCAGTTCAGCGTGCGGACGTACTTCAAGAACCGTGACTCCCGCATCAGCGAGGTCTTGGAGGCTCAAACTCGGGAAGACAGTAAGTTGTTGTCACATGGATGAAAGATTCCCAATGTGGCGTAAATAATATCCTCACTTGCTCTAATTTGTCAGTCGAGGGAACCGGATGTTGCACTGCTTCTGATTAATCTGCCAGAGAAGGTTAAGAGAAAAAAAACCAATATGAACAACCTGCAAAGCTTGTGCACAGGGTGGATAAGACTGTTGATCTCGTCAAATCGGTCATTGTTATCAGATCACATAATTATGTATACATCCATGTATGGTTTATTGCAATCGGGATAATAATAATGGTTATAGACTATGTGTTTAAAATGCCATTTTCTGTTGAAAATCCTTGCCCAGGCCTACATTATAGCTTTAACGAGTTAATGGAAAGTTTGAATACAGTGTTCAGAGATGAAATTTATTGTATCAGTTATTTTTTTTCATCGCAAAAGTGTGAAAGATTCCCACAGCGACGTTGACCTCCATAATCACTCACTAATTGTATCAATTTTCAACATTAAATCTAGGAATCGGTTTCAATTCTTGAATATTTGGGTCTTAGCATGAATTTATTTTGTTTCTGTTGTTTTTAATGGGTTCATAAGTAGCTTTCATGCCTGAATACTATGTAATTGTGTATTCAGTTTGTTTGTTGAATCGTCGCAAATGGGTGAAGGATTCATGCAGCGACATAAAACTCCATACTCACTGCTAGTTGGAGGTATTCCCTACCACTGTTTCCCCCGTTTCTCTGCCTGCATGGCTCACAATAACACCAGGGTTATCTTCTCCGTCCACAGTTCCGGGTGCGCCCATCAACATCACTTACCTGGTTGTGTCCCCTGGGACGGTGGAGCTGCACTGGAAGCCCCCCACCTCCCCCAACGGCGTCATCACCTCCTACATCATCTTCTACAACAATAACAAGAAGGTCCCAGACACCATGTGGCGCAACCTCACTCGCACGGGTAGGCAGATGTACTGTCATCAGACTGGCGACAGTGTTATATTGATGATAACTCTAACACAGTAAACGTGTGATTATCCGTGACATACCTAACCTAACCCTCGACTTTGCATTCAAACTCGGCGCTTCTCTGATTGCAGGTGAATTCACTCAGGCGACTGTGGACGAGCTGACGTTTAACTCGTACTATTTCAAAATGCGTGCATGTACCAAGGCTGGACAAGGGAGACCATCCAGGGTGGTTGTCGTCTATCCACTCGCTAAGTGCAGCGACCAGATACACTCTGATGACTGTGTGGGGAGCTCGGGGGCAGGAAACATGGGTGAGTTGTTGGGTGTCACTTTAAGGTATTCTTCCATACTGACGTGTTCAGATAATATTGCACTTGAAGAAAAACAAAATCGGAAATATGACATGCGTATGTTCTGTTGCAGTAGGACCGTTGAAGGATAAGCAGCTGGGCATCATTGTAGGGGTCACCATTGGCATCATCTGTATCGTGATCTGCATCATTGTCATTATTTTTCGCAACAGGTAATTTTTCATCATGCCTCTCACTACTGAGTCTGGAATGAAAACAATTCTATTCAACTATGATGTTGAGTCTGACTTGATTTCCAGTAACTTTCTTTAGTAACATTTTAACATGCAAGAACTAAAACCTGAGTTTTCATTTTGTTAATTTTCTTTTTACGTTGTAGATGTTTCCGGACAAGAGAAACCCCATACACCAGCGCTCCGATTCACCATGGTAACGGTCACCTTCCTGGCCATGGAAACGGCCACGCAGTCCACGTGCACACCGTGGTGCCGACCTCTGACCTTGACGTGATGACGCCCATGCTTACCTGCCTCCCTGAGAATATTGAATCTGATTCGAAGGTACTTCTTAAATTTCTCTAGTATGCAGATACTTAGGTTTACCCATGTGCTAGAAAACATCTTGAATCGCGTATCTTCTTTGACAAATTGTTAGTTTTCTACTCGCTACATATCTGTGTCGTGTCACCTGCAGGGTGGAGGAAATCTCATTGTGACGCCTAATGGGGTCAAGGTCAAGGACATGAACGGGAGGGTGCAGAACGGCCACATCCCCAATGGTCGCGTGTCGCATGGGGGAGGAGGTCTCAATGACAGTGCCAGCTCCGAGGTACGTCGCTCGAGTATTTATTTACCTGTACCAGCTCCGAGGTACGTCGCTCGAGTATTTATTTACCTGTACCAGCATCGGCCGATGTTCCTGTCATGGAGAAATACTGATAACCTTTTGTTTCAATCATTGTCCCATCCACGCATTAATTTACAAGTCTGTGGTTCAAATGACTAGTTTCACATTCAGGGGAAAATTGGGATGCAATGTTTATCTGTATCAGCCGTCGCTGTTGGAGTTTGTCGTTAACAGGTTATAGGTCCACACAGTTTGTGGCTATATCCAGGCTGTAGACATACCCAGGTTATAGATGTGGCTTTCTGCTTGTTCCAGGAGCACCATGCGCTGATCGTGGCCATGATGGCGTCGACGGACTGCAGTCCCGGACTAGACAGCAGCGAGATGTCGGCGATGACGGGAGCCTCGTTGGAGGAGATTGACGGCAGTCTGGACAATGAAAGTCACCTCCCGTCCAGTGTGGCCAATGGCGAGGTAGCCATGCTGAAAGTCAGCAACGACTTCAACGTGCAGGGACACCACCTTCCACGGGAACCTCGATCCTCAGGGGATGCTCGGGCAACAGCAGCAGCGGCAGCATCCTCCCCTCTCAGGAACTCTGGCAGCGTCTGTAACGGCGTCACAGCCAACAGCTCTACCTCATCTCACCTGCCATGCAGCAACATAACCTCCAGGCGGGAACCGGGTCAAGGTCAAGGTCACGGCGACCGGCAGCGACCCCGGAACCCGCCGTCACCTCTCGTGAGCAGCACCTCCACCAGCAGCAAAACCTGCTCTACTCAGGAAAGTCCGGTCGTCCCCGGCAGCCATGTTGACAGTTTGCCCCCGGGCGTGGTCAGGGCGGGGCACTTACCTCATTCGTTTGTGCGCGACGGGACGCGTGTGTGCGGCATGCATCCCGACTCTGTGGTGTAGATCTACGTGTACTAAATTGTGTTGTCCTCTGACTGACCTCATTCGTGATGGCCGCCGGCACCCCATCCACATCTCCGTGGCAACCTGGATGAACTGCCAGACATAGCCGGGCGGAGGGGCGGATGGGGTGCTGGCGTTCCACATTATGATATTCTTATCTTCCTCTGATGCGGGTATTATATACAAAACTTTTTACTTCTCCTTTTAAGAGTGGTAAAGCAGCAAAATAAATTGGAACAGATGATACCTCATTTTTATCTGCAAGCACCTGGGACTGTTGCATCAAAAAAACAGCTGGGAAAAATGGCCGAAAACGGCTAACTGGAATAGAAGAGAGAAAAAACTGACTTGAGGTGCATAGGGTAACTTTGCCATGGTTACTAGGTGTTGTCATGGACACGGGTATTTGCTGAGCTTGGGATCAGCTGTTGCCGTGGAAAATGTGCTTGAGGGCTGGGGAACTTCAGGCAGCTCTTTCCTACCTCGTACTGTTATGTAATGTATGTGTGCAGGCAGTGCAGGGAGCCTGCGGTCAGACACTTGACGTTGATCTGCTGTGGCGCGGCACGGCCACCAGTGTGCCGTTGGCAGCTAGAGACGGCGGTGACGACGACTACTACGACGTCAGATGGTTGGACGTTGGGGGTGCAGGGGAGGCAACTCTCCTCATCGCTGGCGACAGTTTACGATGGAAGGCAGCTCATTGTGGACCTGTCATAGTTATAGTGTATTCCATTTTTTCTATATGACAGTATTTTACTAAACAAAATCATGTTACTATTGGTTAAATAAGTTCCTAGTTTTTACCACTGCTGTGTCGGTGGAGTCCTTCCTCTGTGATGTCGTCTCCTAGATGGCGCCACGGAAGGAAGGTCGTCTTGTTCGTGTCGTGTCACTTTGCATCGAGGTGGCAGCACCAGTTTTGTCTTGTGTCACTTCCTCCTTGGACCTGGTACTATGTTTTTATTTTGTGTATGTCACGACCTCCCTGAGCGGAGGCTTTGCTGTTATGTGTATGATGTCACTTCCTCCAGTGGGGACATGTTAGTTACCTCATAAGTATCTACCTCAGTGTGGTGGCGGTTGCCACGGCAACAGGCCGGGCGGGAGGTGGCGTTGTCGGGGAGACTGACCTCGCGGGCGTGTCGCATGGTGGGGTCAGACCGTCCTGGACTCGTGTCTATCTCAGGGAGTAACTAAGTCACTATAAAACACGAGCCAGGGCGGTCTCCCCACTGCATACGCCTACTTGTTGCCGCGGCGACCAGGGCCCGCATGGTAACATAGCCAGTCGGTCGATCGCAATGGGCGGACAGACGAGAGCTGGAATATACCTCGGAGATTCCGACCCACTGTCGTCTAATCCTCGACGCGAATCCGTGGAATTGCGGGAACCCAGAGTTGTCTGCAGTGGGTCGGGGTCATCACAAATACCTCAGGAGGGGGCAGAATGTTAGTTGCCATGACTACAGTCATCCCAGTCTTATATCGATGTAGTGTCTTGTGTGTCGCTGGGGCCCGGTTTGGGGGGCGGGGGGAGGGGCAGTTTGGGGGGAGGGCGGGAGTTATGTAGCCAGACAGGTGGCGAGTTCTAACTTGTATTACCTTTGACTACCTCGATCGTCTGGTCGTACCAGCTTGGTTTACAGCCGGTATGAAAGATAAAACCACGTACACGGGAAGAAACTTCTCTACTGCTTGTGTAGCTTTCTGCCAAGTCGGAACAATCAAATGTAGGTTTATTCGTCTTGAATGTGTCGATTTTCGTTATTTTTAGCATGTGCACCATCGCCATTCTGTGTATCTTCATTCTTGCCATTTTTGTGATGATTGTGTAAAAATGTGATGACAAAAAAAAGGTGCAAGACATCTTTTCTCTAGTTGAAAGTAGAGGTCTTGCAGGTTTAAAAACAATGGCTCAATGCATTTGTCCTGAAATTTTGAGAGAAAAGATTCTAAGTATGTAAATTAAATAGCTGATTTTTACTGTGAACACTGGGCAGTTTAGTTTCAAAAAGGCAGCAATCTCCAAATCTTCAAGGCAGTGGTATTCCAGCAAACTGATGCAGCTGACCGCGATGATGGCGACAATGATGATGATGATGATGATGATGATGATGATGCATATTTATTAATTTTAGGTCATGAACAATAACCGTTTGAACCTTTACTTTATATACCTCATATGAATTTGTATTACTGGTGTCTCCTTAGACCATGGATTGGTCACTATGTTGATGAATTCTCCACTATGCGGGTTGACTTGGTCACTCTAGATGGGTGGACTTGATCGCTCTACATAAGTGGACTTGGTCGCTCTACACTTGGTCGCTCTACATGGGTGGACTGATACATGAATGGCATATAGCAGATTGCTCTCGGCATCACAACCACGCAAGATGCAACATTATTATTTTCAGTAACCCCTCACCTGCTTATATGTTGCAGGCTTATTAGATATTATAATTTGATCGACTGAAATATCGTTTGCTGCCCATTTTCATGCATATCCCTGTAAAATATGGTATCCAAAATTTAGAAAATTGTTTTTAATTTATAGACATATAATTGTACATATGTTACTTTTATAATGTACAAATTATAGCCAAGTACATTTTCGGTCTACATTATGTCATTAAACGTTGTTGACAGTGTTGAGACATATTAGATTATGTACGTCTTTTCTGGTATTTTGAGATTACGTTTGTGAGTATCGTGGTATTATGTAGGTAAGGGGTTGTCATCATTGTTGGGCACTGGCTACTCCAAGGGGGTGATGACGAAGGTGACACACATTGTTGGTGACTGCATGATGGTGACTAGCCTTTCATGCCGTCCGTGCATGTAGCAGTGCTGAGCTTGCTTGCTGCATCGTCAATGGAGCATTGTATGTATTAGTTTGATTTTAAATGATAAATATACTAGTTACCAACAACTTTTTTTAGTGTGAATATTTTGTATTTTAAAAATGTCAAAATTACACTCTTGAAAATTTGTAATGATCTAGTTAATTGGGAAACAATAATTGATTATTTAACTTCGATAGTGCACAATGGACGGGTGGAAACGAGGAATAGACAATGCACAGATCTTGCCTTAGAACATAAGAGAATGGGTAGGGTAAGGGAGGCAACTCTCACCTTCATGTAACGGGTTTAGAAATGTACATGAATATAAGAAACATACGTCCCTGTAGGCTAGCTGAACTAAATGTACCACAAATGGATGACTCTGTATATGAAATTGGCTCCTGATGGTTCTTGGACCTGTTTCACAAAGATGTCATGGGCTTCATGTAGTTTGAGAGTTTAAACATGTACATACATGTACAATTTTCTCAAATCTTGTATTCTATGATAGTGTGTTCATAAAAATGTCTCGAAGCATATCTGTATATAAAATTTCAGGATTTGTGCATGTTTCAGAAAAAGTTTGACTCGGGGACATAACACTCGTGACTGCTTCGTGAAACAGGGCCCTTGTGTCTATGTGTACGGTGTTTAACTTATTGTACGGGCTCAGATTGTTATGCTGCTATTATGATACCGATATCAATAATGCTGAAAATGTGTTTATGCTAAGACAATTAGTAAGTTTCCCCTCCCCTTGCATTTTGAATCTTCCACTTTTTATTATTTCTTTCCTCTGATACACTTTGTGATAGTCTTGTTTCCATGGAACCGGTGATTTGTAGTTTACGACCATTAGACTGTACTAAGAGTATGGAAATGTTTTTACAGCACACATTTACAAGTGTATCGACAGAGTGGTAAAACTGTTTTATCGAATTAAGGTGGTGTTCCAAATGTTTGTTGTAAAGTACACTAATTATCTCAATATTCTCTATATATCGCTCTTTTCCTCACACTGTCCTAGCATGTGAAATCTTGTATGCTATTTCTTTGACGCCAAGGTATGGAATATTTATTGAAATATTCAAAGCAGTAGGTATTCGTATTAATGTTTGTGGTGATTTTTTGAAAACATTTGGTAAAAGGTGATGTAAGATTTTGTAATGTATTTACATCCCTGTAGATTGAACTCAATTGTTTTAGAAATAATCAAATGTCAAGTACTGGATTGTGAGGTCATGTTTTAGATATTCTGTATAACCGTCGTGGAAATCAGGGATACTGTGTCTCGCGTACTTAACAGCAATGCAATCCTTTAATCTTGAATAGACTCTCTAGGACATAAATGGCCCTAATGAGCTCCAATGGAAGAATCCAAAGTTATTTACTATTGTGTTCTGTTATTATGATTCAGTATTGTGTGGCATTAACTATTCAGTTAAAGATGTACTTTTAACCAGATCTATAGCTTATTTAATACCAACTTTTTTAGAAAAGTTTTATCAAGATTTTGTGTCTTATTGAAATTCTTGATCTTCGTTAAGGGTAATCATTTATACACAACATTTTATTAATTGTTTTAGTTATATCACTGTTGGATGGACATCGGTAACCCCATTTCCAGCTCAAATTGTTTAGCTCTTTTTCAGTGTTAAAGAGGCAGTGTTTGGCTGTGGTTGTACTATTGTGGCAATATTTAAATGTTGACTGAAATTTATTTTCGTATTCTTAAGTGATCTTGCACATTTATCTCTATATTCATTTATAAGATACAGGTTATCTAACTTATTGAAGTTTAATTGTCTATATTACAATTTCTTAACCAATTAATTCCCTGTTATTCACAATAACACAATTGCTTTGCCCAAGCCCAATATTTCAAGATAATAATCTTTTAAGTACGAGAAAATTTGAAATTTATTGTGAACATATTCAGTACTATCAGTTTACTTACAAGTGCTATCTACATTTTATTGAGCAACGTGAATGTTGAGGTGTTATTACTGCCCATTTATAATGCATTGTTAAAATTTGGCGTCTTGATTGGGGGCCAGGAAATGTCTTCGACTGTTGTTGATATTGGTTTGTTAAAGCATCCAAAGTGCTAAGTACCAAGTTTTAACTAATATATATACGTGTTGTAGAGAATACTTTGCTAGCTGGTCTTAGAGAGAGCTATCCCGATGTTCTCCTATCATGCAAACTCAGTGTGTACAAAATCATCTTGAGAAGCATTGTATTTGAATGTTGGAAACCATGGGGGTGTGAAATTGTAAAATGCCAATATTGCATCATATACCGGTATATATAATTATATATAAATATATGTCATTTCACTGTTGTTGATCACAAACTTCATTGTATACACTATCAGGTCGGTGTAAAGCAGATGTTGTCACATTGGACGGCTGCCGTATTCGTAGATTCATACTTGTGTGACTGGTTTTCTTTTTAACCAAATAAGCATTTATGCAGCTGTCTTCTAGAAGACATGATGATGTCTCCTACTACCTCAAAAGGAATACTGGTATTCATATTTATTTGCTGATCCCTTGCTTGAACCGATAATGTTCTTATTTTGTTTTGTTTTTTTTTTTTTTGGAAAAGAAAATATTTGAAAATATCAATTCGTAGTTCCGTTACCTCATAGAAAATACCTCATTTGTGAAGTTAAGCATGTAGTTTGTTTCAGTGCCGATTGTGACTATTTATTTTGCACTGTCATCATTTATTGAGAGTAAAAACGTATCCTTCGACATGGGTATATTTTGTAACTTTTCAATATGAAATGCATTGTAATAAGTTGCCAAAGCCTGCGGGTATCGGATTCTTCAAATGTACTTTCTTACCTCGGGGACACAATCTGTTGTATCAAGTGAGATGTATTCAGTACTACCATAATTAACAGTGTTTTGAACAAGGTTACAACCATTTAAATTGAATGTTAGGCCGTATTCAATGTATTGATCTTAGCTCTGTAATATTAACATGTGATTCTAGCAATTTTGTATGTGGTCTTTTAAAAAAGTTTTTTTTTTGTGTGTAAATCTTGCATTTCAATCTTGTTACCATGTTGCTTAGGGATTGCCATGACATTGTAACATTTTAAAGAATTTCGGCAGGTATACCAAGTATAAGCCTGTTGCTGTGGGAACCAAACCAGACAGAGGTTCAGTCGGAACTATTCTTTAACCTGGTGATTGTACTTTTTCAACGGTATAGTTTATATTTATGCGTATAGTTTATATTTATGCGTATAATATACAGCAATATAAACACTCCTAAAATATGCAGATGAATGTTCCTGGTCTTGAGGTCGTGCCATATTAGTTCCTTGACCTGTGACCTTGCTGTCTGGTTTGGTCCCAGTGGTGGTGTCTGATGATGAACCAATGTCTAGACCTCTCTGCTGCTCTAGTATCTGCTGATTGGACCCAATGCTTTGTTCAACGCATTACTGGATTTTTATGTAAAATATATTATAACCTATACCTTCCTATACACACCCACACCCACACGACCATATGAGCTATGTGTACACTTGAGTGTATTTCAACAGCTATTTAGTCTGACTACTGGTACAGATACTACATGATAACAACATACTGTGTGGCTTCAGGTTCGCAGTTTTAAATGACCTTAGGTTTACTAAATTTTAAGTGCTAGGCTTGTCTGAAATGGCCTTTAAGACTTTGTCGTCTGATGTTTTTGGCATAACAATTTATCGTAATTACCTCAGCTTGTTGAAAGTAACATTTTCATTGTGACTATAATTAATATCTGACCAGGGTTAAGAACCCACTTAGTGCCATCAGCTTCTGCAGCAATTATTGTCTTTTAAGGCTTTTGTCACCTTACTATTTTGTATTTAACCTGAAATCGTAGGCTACATTTAATGGTGAATGCCTTCCGTATATAGATGAATAGAGCGCAATCATATTTTTCTTTAACTGGATGGAACATGTCGCAGCTTTTCAACTGCATTTTGATGAAAATTGTCATCTTTGTTGTTGGTTATCTTAATTTTCGGTACATTAGAAGTATTTGCAATACAATTTTAAGGTGACAATAAGCTTCATGAATATTTTTCCAATACGTTTCACTGGTTCCTCTTTGCCTTCGGTTAATATCTTGTGTTCTTGTTGGTTGGTTATTTCCCTTTTTGCCGAATCCAATGTTGCTTTTAGATATAATGTTCAACATTACTCAAATACACCACAGCTAATGAATAATACTTTTTATATTCAGGCCGCATGTTCATTAATTTAGAATGTATTTAATCCAGAAATTCAAGGGAGGTAACCCACCATGTGTTCATTAGATCAGCCAGGGAATTCCATTGGTTATTTTTGTACCAGTATCATCTCGAAAACACTACGTACCTCAAGATGTCAGGCGAACCTGGCACCGTATATGATGACGACGATGACGGACGTTGACGATGACAAACTTGATCTGATCTGTAGTCGTACATTAAGGTGATGAATGCCGTGGGCTAGAGATGCAGTTTGGACAGGGGAAGCCGATGGACCTTGTGATTTCTGTGTTAGTCCATCTGCTTCCCGCCATGTCTTCTCTAGCCTGCAGAATGAAGTTCCTGTATTAAAGGAATACTCGCGTACACAACACTGTCTTCTGTTTTGTTTTTGTGTTCATGTTGCATGGAATAGATGGGTCAACTCCACGAGTCCTAGCTGCAGCCCTAGCTGATCCAGTTCCAGATCTTTAATATGATGCATATGGATCCTGGATATGATGTGGCTGGATCTATAGGATATGATGCAGCAACGATATTATTGTTAGTGAAAGATTCTAGAAAGCCACTATAAACCCCTTTTAAAAACAAATAAAAGTTTCCACGATGGAATATGAGGATGGAGATGATGTTGAGGAAGATGGTGTCGCTTTTAAGATAATTGAAGCCTTCTAACTATAAGAGGAGTCTTAGCTTTAGATCAGGGTATCCTTTCACGAAGCTTTCTTATATCCACTAAGAGACTGGTAGTGCACGTATTTGCCGATAGCTAATACCCTGCTAAGAGAACGCTATGGTCTCTTAGGAGATAAGAGTATATATAACGGTAAATATTCAACCATCCCTTAAGCGCAGCGGGACTACAGGGGTGGTATCCTATAAATAACTTAAGTTTTGTAAATTAAAGGCATACAATCACAGATTTTTATGAGCACGTAGCACTATATTTGAGTAATAAATGTAAACTACATTCATT